>LNAC01000214.1:2299342-2316927 GCA_002007465.1 Ailurus styani | reverse complement strand
GGGGGGGGGGGGGGCGCTACCACTAGATCACATTGGTCTTAGTAGTTTTTCCTTACCTATTTGGGTGTTTTTAAATCACTGGTACTATCCCTGCACCTGTCTTCATTATGGCCAGATGCTATAACAAACGAATTCCAAAATGTTAGTGGCACAACGCAAGGTTTTTTCACTCATCAGCAGTGTGAGCTGGACAGGCAGGTTCTGCTCCAAATGGTAATTCAGGGACTCTGGCTGATGGAGGTTCGGAATCACCAGCACATGACTTTCAAAATCACCATGAGCATCAGCATCCAGCAGGCATGGGGATGAAGGGGGTAAGTGGGGGGAGAGCAGAAAAGATTGAAAGACAGGCCCACCCAAAGTGGCCCACAAATCTCACCTGACTACGAGGGAGGCAGAGAGTTGTCGCCCAGCTGTGTGCCCAGGAGAAAAGCAAAATGGTTTGGGGGAACAGCTAACGTGTCTCTATAACAACCTCGCGTGTGATGTGTGACTCTCTCATTTCCCCAGAGCTTTGTGTGTCCTTATTTCCTTCTCCCCTTCCCTCTGGGCCATTGACTTAATGTTCTCTCCAGTGGCAACCCACTTGGAGGGGGACAACACAAATAGAACACAGAGCTTCCTGAGAAGCAGCTGTCAGCCCGCTAAGAAGTAATGGAAACACATAAACGGCTGAAATACACAGTAAGCAGTAAGGCCGTAATGAGGTCCTTCTGAAAGGACTCCAGGAGCTCAGCCTGGGCAGTGGATTGTGGAAAGTTGTGTAGAGGAGGCTGTTTTCAGAGAGTTTGTAAATGATGGAGAGAAACGTCACGTGTGGGAGAGGTGAGAAGGCAGGGAGGTCACTGAAGAGCTGAGCAGAGGTTTGCAGAGAAGCAAATTGTCTGCCACCCTAACGAGGATGGACCTTGGAGGAGGACAGACCTGGGGGCCTTTTCTGGCTCGGCCCCCTACAAGCGGTGTTACCGTGGGCATGTTTGCTTTGCCTCGCCTTCTCCAGATAAGTGACAGTGGCAGTGATATTAAATTCCTCAGGGTTTTGTGAGGCTAAAATAAAATCAGGCATACAGAACCCTTTGTGTCGCCTCAACAGATATGAATTCCTAATATGCATAAAAAAGCTTTTATTAAAATAAGTTTGAAAAGCCATATTGGTGACCATCACTAGGGATATGTGCAAATGCGTATGCGTATCAGGATATATGTATTTGTGTATGTATTTGACCCTGTTTCTCTCTCCGTTCCCCTAACCATGCAGGTGTGCTTTCAGAACACTTAATTAAAAGATACGACATTCAAGAGAGACACCCAACGGGCAAAATGAGTCCAGCTCTTCATAACGCTGACCTAGAACCGAAAAAACCAAGGAGAAAAGACACACCTGCCCTGCACGTGTCCCCCTTTGCAGCAGGTAAAAGAGCTAGTGCAAGGCATTTCCACGGGGTGATGGGAACAGGTCAAGAGCCTTGCCATCTGGAGGTGCCACGGGCATGGCCTCTGTCCTGTGTCACCCAGAAGCGCTCTGTGGGGGGAGTAGCGTTTACTGCTGCCTTTCAGGCTCACCTGCCCTGGAAGCTCCCCCAGGGCTGACTTAGAACTGGGGGAGGTTCAGAGCATTCTTTGTGCTTCAGCAGAACTGGTCAGATCCACTGAGCCAATGAAATAGAAATGTAGTGGGTCCTTGAAAAGAGCTGAAATCTCCTCCTCCCCAGCCTTCCACGGATCATGCATCCTACAAGTGATGACTGATTCTTCCAAGACATCTGGCTCAATGTATTGACCAGATCTTCACCAAGAGAGAGACAGAGAGAGACAGAGAGACAGAGAGACAGAGAGAAAGTGAGATACAGAAATAGTGAGAGCAATCTTTAGTAGCAAACTCTAGAAATGATCCCTGAAAGTATCATCTTTTTTTTTTAGGTTAAATTGAGAGTATTTATTGTTAATTTTGTCAGGTATGATAATGGCAGTTGAGTTATGGTTTTAAAAAGCTTTGAGTGTTAGAGATACGTACAGAGTGTTAGAGGGAGTTGCTTTACAATGCTCAAAAATAAAGACAATTAGATAAAACAAAAATGACAAAATGTTAATAAGTATTACATATACAGTTCTATTTTGAAAAATCCCATAATAAAAAGGTTAATTTATTTTATTTTTAAATTTTATTTTTATTTAAATTCAATTAATGAACATATAATGTATTATTAGTTTCAGAAGTAGCAGTCAGTGATTCATCAGTCTTATGTAACACCTGGTGCTCATTACATCATGTGCCCTCCTTAGTGTCCATCACCCAGTTACCCCATTCCACACCCCTTCCTCTCCAGCAACCCTCAGTTTGTTTCCTATGATTAAGATTCTCTTATGGCTTTTCTCCCTCTCTAATTTTGTCTTGTTTTATTTTACCCTCTCTTCCCCTATGATCCTCTGTTTTGTTTCTTAAATTCCACGTACGAGTGAAATCATATGATAATTGTCTTTCTCTGATTGACTTATTTCACTTAGCATAATATCCTCAAGTTGCAACCACGTCATTGCAAATGGTGAGATTTCGTGTTTTTATCCTGAAAGTATCACCTTCATGAGAGCCATATTAATATGTGTCAAATCAAACCCAAAAATCTTGCCGAACTCTGTGCACAACCCAAAGCTATAAGCAGCCAATATGTGAAGTGTAGTCTTCTCCCTGACAATTTTTTGGGGAGGTTAGGGAATAAGACGTACACAATCATGATTTGATCATAAGACTGAGTGTGTGCATGTGTGTGCATGTGTGTGTGTGTGTGTATTTTATATAGATATTTGGAGGGGCTGGCAGAAAAGAAAATGTACTAATGTTTATTGAGACCCTACTAAATATTAGATACTGAGTTTGGTATGTCTCATGGATTTTTTAAAATAGCTAAATAACACAAGAAAAGTAGCTATTAACTCCCTTTACAGATAAAGAAACAGAGAGAATTTATGTAACTTAGTCTTCTGAGGACGGCATTGATGGATGGACAGCTGCTTGGCTGATCTGTTAGATGGATGATGGGATGATTAGGTGGACAGATAAATGGACCAAGTTACGTTTAAGATCAAACACAATGAGTGGCAGAGCTGGGGCTCTAAGCCAGGTCGGTGTCACCTGTGGGCAGTTTTTCACTGTACTGTGGTATAGTCAGGACTTTGGGCACTATGGCAATCCAGAAGGGACACTTTGGGAGGAGATGAGATTTTGTTGTTACAGAACTATGTTTACCCATTATTTTACTTAATAAAGAAAAAATAAATGAAAGAAGGCTCAGAAGAAATCATGAATAGGCAGTCAGGGGGGCAGACAAGATTACTGATTTCTGCGGAGCACAGCCAGGCAAGGAGGCATGGAGTCTGAGGAGGCACTTCTCTGGAGAAATGGACTGAGGACCAACCGGCAGGATCAGAACTGCCTGAAACATGCTTCTCATAAGCAACATGCGTTCTTACCTGCACCGATCCTCCGACGCATCACATATTCCCCCCAGGCTCTGCCTCTGTCCTGTTTCCAGTCACCTTTCAAGACTCAGCCAGCTCACACTCTCCATTAATAGACTCCTCCCAGTCCAAAATGAATCTTTTCTATTCTCAACTAACTCTGTGATAGACATGGGCATGCAAATACCAACACTTTGTCATCTCTTTCAGTATGGTCTTTATGGCTCTTGCTGCCATTATTGTAGCTGTTCTTTACATTGACTTACATTTGATGAATTCATGACAACTGTGCTGGTATTGACCTTGATATCTAGTCCAGTCCCTTCTATATAGCAGTGCTCGATAAGTATCTGTTGATTTGATATCCTATTTGGCAATCTCAATTCTGCAGTTCCAAGTTCTCCATTGGGAGACTTTACTTTTTACCCATTCTTGCATTTGTTTTTTGTTGAAGTCCTCCTAGGGGAAGACTTGGTAGAGGAACAAAAATATTTATGAGCAGAGAGTCACCTTAGCACACAGCACTGAACACAGGAAGGTCTAAATTTGATCTCTGGTTCTGATCATTCTAGCTTTGTGACCCCGGGCAACTAGCACGAACAAAAGAACTTCCTTCGTTTCATCCATCTCTGAAAGGAGGACCATAAAATCTGTCTCCCAGGATTGTTAACATAATTAAATAAAGCACATAAAGCACTTAGCCCAGATCCTGGATTTTTGAAAGTCCTCAATAAATGTCAGTTTCCCTCCATTCCCCTCAACCTTATATTCCTTGAGATAACTCAAATCATTTCTAAAGGTGAGAATGTTCCTAGCTGCAATGTTTCAACTTTCCATATAAACCTACTGATTCAAGGGACTTCCTAAAATGTTGAACCCTGTTTATCTGGCCGTGGATGCTGCATGCATCCCAATATCCACATCTTAGGAGAGCAGCTTCCTAGTTGAATAAAAAAAAATGTTTCTCAAACTGGGCAAAGTACACAGAGCTGGAGAGGGAGGCTGTATATTCATGGACTCTATACACATTATGGAATTCCTTGAATCAGCAAATCTCTGTGTTGTATTTGCAATTATAGATGGTGTTCTATGATTCTAACTTTTATTAGCATATTAGCTGAAGCACTTTATTTTTGAAGAGCCTTTTAGTATCTAAAGATTTGGCAGTAATCGAAATGCTAGTTAAGCTGATAAGGATAGAGCCTTCGGCAGATGTTCAGAGACACTCATATTGGTTCTAATAAGGGTGTTGAGAGGAACTCACAGACAAATGCACTCTGGAGACATCTCCTCTCATTAGCCCTTGGCAAGTGAACACTGGACAAGGATTTTCTCTCTCTTCTAAATCTCTTGCTAACTACCTTCATTCCCCTAGGTTAATGAGCTTATTTGACAGGTTCCAACTGCCAGGCAACTCCTCAGTGAGGAGTCATCTCCAGCTTCCTTGCCAACCTAAGGTTTATTCCCAACTTGGCCCACATTTGCCAGGGCCCCGCATCTTGGTGACTACATGGCGGAGTTCACTGGGTTGTGATTAGTAAGATCTGAGTAGCCGAGACCTGCTTAAAAGAAAAAGAAGTCTTTAGTTAAGGTCTGTGGCAAAGGGAAGCAGAGAAAGTGAAGAATCATGAGGCTGGAATCATTGAAGAGAAGCCTCTTGGAAAATTGACCCATGAGCTGTGAATATTTGGAGATCAAAGCTCAATAATGTACTTGGAGAAAGGGGACTGTTGTGTCCTTTGAAAGGGACATCTCTTCTGTCCTGCTGGGAATACAGTGTACTCTCTGGCGTGTTTGCCAGAACAGGAGGTGTCTTAGCCCCGGCTCCCTTAGATCAGAGGCATACATCTGTAATGCGGGTGACCGGCTCTGAATGGGATCATGGCCTAAGCTTGCTACAAGGCTAATCGGTTGACCCTTAGAGACCTGGGACTGACAGCTTTGGCCTTGAAAACATACCAGGTTCTAACAAACAGCCAAGTTCCATAGACTCTCCTCCACAGAGAATGGAAGGGTAGGAACTGACATTTTCTAAATCCCTACTGTACCCCAAACCCTGTGCTAGATGCTAGAATATCCTTTAAGAACCTCAAGGTTCGGTAGGGGGGATGGTTGTATTGTCCAATGATTCCTACAGTGTGAAACATGCTTTGATGGAAGTTCATGTAAAAGTGTGCTTGAAGTATCGAAGAATGTTGGTCTATGTCTATCTGGCAGCGTCATCTCCCCATGGGGGCGATAGGATTTATTTTTTTCTCCAGTTTCGCAGATGAATAAACTGAGGCTCACAGGTTAAGTGACTTGCTCAAACTTAAATGACAACCAAGGAATGCAAATCTTTCTGGCTCTAGAGTACATTCCTTCAATGACACACCTCTGCTTCCCACAGAACAGAGGATCAGGACTAGGTTAAACCACAGATCCATGTTTATTAAAGCTCATTCATCTTCAAAGGAACAAAGTCAAAGATCTGAAGCATCAAGAATAAAAATGTATTGATGACACAGAAGTGACTGATTTCAGCCTCTAAAAATAATGCTTAACTCTACTAATACAAATGCTAGCTCCCTTTCCACTTGAAATTACCTCCCATGTCCCTGTGGAAAGCCTAGCCTACTTTGGGAAGGGCTGACCTTGATGGTTAAACAGGCTCCTCCTCCCTTCCCTGAAATCCTAGGACTTTTGTTTTTTCCCCCAGATGTTCATCTGACTAGGTTTCAAGGATACGCCAAATAATCAGAAATTTGACTGGGATCTGGGAATTTATTTTTCTTAAGATTTTATTTATTCATCTGAGACAGTGAAATACAGAGAGAGAGAGAGAGAGAGAGAGAGAGAGAGAGAGAGGGAGAGAGAGAGCATGAGCAGGGAGAGAGGCAGAGGAAGACAGAGAAGTAGACTCCCCACTGAGCATGGAACCCAATGTGAGACTCTATCCCAGGATCCCAGGGATCATGACCTGAGCTGAAGGCAGCCGCTTAGCCATCTGAGCCACCCAGATGCCCCAGGATCTGGGAATTTAAACCCTCTTGCTCACTTTGAATCAACTCAAATCTGGCTTACTGTGAAAAGATATCAAGGAAATCAGGATAGAAAGCTTGGGGGCTTAGCATTAGTTTACACTCTGTTCCCTTCCATGATAGCCTTAATTCCAAAAAACAAACAAACAAACAAACAAACAAAACCAAACCTCCTTGCAGCTGGTAGAAGAGAAAATATCTCCTACTGTGTTTCATAAGTGATTTATGCAAAATCCTCAGTTTCAACCAGACTCTTGAAATTGCTTTTCTCCTCCAATAAATATCAGCTAATTGGTAAAGAACCCATATGAACAAACTAGGAACTGAATCAAATGAATAGTCATTAAGATTAACACAAAGTTTTCATTAATTTGCCACTGTTGAATGGAGTCCAGTGTTCTAGAAAGGCCTCTTGTGGTGCACAGCTTTCTACTCTCATGTTTAGATCTTTATGAAATGCTTCATGATGGAAAGGTCTCTAATTATGAGAAGGTGGGGGCAATGCAAGGCAGTGGTGGTTGGCTGGAGTGGATGACAGAAATCATGGACGACTTATCTTGAATCATAGCTTCCTTTGTTTTTTTATTAAAATGAGTCTACTTCATAATTTACAGGATGAACAGAACCTCCCAGCCCTCCTTGGATGGTCTTAACTGGGCTGATCAGTCCAGAAAATTGTGCTTAGTCTTCTGAATTTCAACGACCAATAAACTTTTAAAACACAAAATACATTGGAGCCCAACATAGGGATAGCTTTGAATTTTGCCAGTAAGGCTGCTAAAAAAAACAACCATCTGATGCTCCTAAAATTTCCAAAAAGAAGGGATATTTTCATCCCCTAAGGAAGAAAATCAAAGAAAGATAAAGAACAACTTTTTCAAATTGAAACCACAGAACTTTAGGAACACTCACTGCACTTCCTTGAATTTCTCCTCTTGCTCTGAACCATGTAAACTTTATCACCCACCAGTCCTGACATTCAGGAATGGCATGTCCAGAGCCCCCAGCTCAATCTTTTCCCCAGGTGTTAGAAAAATGTACTTAACTTTGACCTCCTGCTGCTGACCCATTCCTTTCAAAGGGGAACAGAACCAGCCCGTGTGAAGGGAAAGGAGAAGAGGACTCAGGCTCACAGGTGTGGCTCAGCACAGTCTGTGTTTCTCGTTCAGTTGGCACAATAACCCTTTACATAAGTATCAGGGCGCTCCTATCCAAGAAAATTCAGGTGTGAAAGTGTTATCCGACCCAACACAGACTGGGCGAGTGGCAGAATGAGAGGTCCAAAGCAGGTGGATTCCAAACCCTGTTTGCTTCTCGTCCTCCTGGTCTGCAAACTTAAATGCAGACCATCGAGGGGGTGGTCAACGTTGCCTCTGACTCCCAGGTCGAGCATCTCTGGGTCACCAGGGTGGTGCCTCATTGAGTCACAGTCCCTCTGGGCAGGCCAAGTAAGGTACCCAGAGCCCTGACTCGGGCGGCACCATTAACACTTAGCTCTGCAGACGCAAAGGGGTTTCTGGGTTGCCCTGTTCTTGTGTGCCATGTCTACACTATAAGGTTGTCTAATATTTTCATTAGAGGCACTTAATTGCAGATCGGTGCTTTGTTTTGCAGGTGTGACCCTGCTCAGGGACGAGAGACCCAAAGTGATCATGGAAGATGACGAAAAGGACGGTGACAAGATAGCTATTTAAAGAGAGTTCCCCTGAGACCACTTGTAAATAGGTTAGATTGGTTCCCTGTGGCGACCTAGAAAAAAAAAATAGACTTGCTTCTGCTCTCGTTTTGTGATAGTCCGCCCTAGAGATCCAGACACCTTCCCCCAAGAGACACGCTGTGTCAGATTGCCAGGCACCTCTTTGTCTCGCTCCTCCTTCTTGAATCTTGTTTCTATTCCCACCTCTTGAATCTTCATTTTCTAATGCAGTTGAAAAGGGAACAGGGAAAGCTCTAGTGTTCAGTTTCTGCATCTTCTGGATCAATTCATGGAGCAAAGAACACGAACCACGTGGCAGTGCTTTATTTCTTGGCTTATGCTGGTGGGCAGACTTGACTTCACATTACCCAGAGAGTAGTTCAAGTGCGGGCTGCCTGTTGCCAGTTAGGTGAGAATATTTGGTTGCAGACTCACTGATTGCTTTGGAGGACATGGTCTTTTATCTGTTTTATCTTTCCTCAAGAGTCCAAGTGTCTCTGGTGACATTTCCAAGGTCCTTGTAACCGATCCCGTAACGGTGAATGAACTGGGGGCATCAGCCCAATCAACCATGCCTTGGCTGAAAATACCAGAGATAGGGAGTGCTGGTCTACTGAGAAGCTTAGCAATATATCCTATTTATTTTTATTTTTTGAAACATCTCTTACCACGTTGTCCTGATTTGTGAGGTGGGTCACACGTGAACCATTACTAATGATAGGTAGGGTATTATTGTGATGAATTTACTTTTTAAAAAATTAATTAAGGCCAGTGGAAGGCCACTCCTATATTTTTAGCATTCTCACTTATTTAGACCCTGCTATGCTTTCTTGGATGGGAAGGAAAGATGTAGTGTTCGCTACTGAGCAGGGGTCTGTATGTAACCTCTGCCCCAGCCTGCTGTCTGCGGCTGCCGCGGGGACCCTTTGCATGAGGGCCTCATCCAACAGGTGATGCACGTGGGGAAAGGCAAAAGTCATTGTTCAAAAGCAGAAAGGTGGCTATTCAAACAGATCTTGCCTGAAAGTGGTAATTTCCAAGCTCTGTCTACACCTTGGCTCCAAGAGGCTGTCTTTCTCACAAATGTGGGATGCAGGACACTGCTGGTAATAAAAACGCTTCTGACCAAATCTTTATGTCCTGGTGTATTTCTTCTTCTTATTTACTTGCAAATATAAAGAGAAGAGGTTGCAAAAGAGAATCACAGGATTGATTGGTTTGTTTTTGACCCATCTAGGCTTAACAATGTTCGAATCTGCCATTAATAGTTAACAATCCAATCAGGAGAATTTGCATCAGATTCTAGATTTCCGGATTCTCGTAGAAAAACACCTCGAGATCTGACAACCTTGAGCCTGATTAGAAGCATGACACCTGTCAGCTAATGCTGGGCACCGGATGCCCTTTCAGAAGGAGCACGCCTTCCCTGGCTCGCCCTCTGCCCCCGCTGGAGTAATCTCCTGCCGACTTCATCGGCCAGCCTTCACATTTGGGTTTGGACCCCTGGGGAAGGCTTAGTGTTCCTCATGATCTCTTGCCTCTTTGATCCCAGGGCTCCCCTTCCACTTCTGATGGCCTCAGTCCCCATGTCAGGGGGTGTCCAGGCTACTGGTTTACGTGTAAGTGGTGCAACAGCCCACCATAAATTCTTTTAAAAAGCCGAAGGCAATTAATGTACAGAATAGGATTATATTACCACAGGCAGCAATTCTTACCAAGGGAGGCTCACTAGAAAAACACAGATGCAGTCTTGTGCTGTCAGATTTGCTGATAAGCACGGTATGTCACTGCGGCCCTGACTGCAGGGTACACTTGATAAACTCACAGCCAGTTTGGGAAAGCCCAACACGTTTCTGATGTCTGGTGGTGTGGAGAGCAGACCGGCTGCTGTAGAGACGAAGGGCTTGGGCTCCAATCCCAACTGTGCGACACTGAGCAAGTGTCAGAGAAGCTCTCTGTTTCTTCTTCTTCTTTTTTTTTTATTTATTTTATTTTTTAAAATTTTTTATTCTTTGCCCCAGGGGTACAGGTCTGTGAATCATCAGGCTTACATCTTTCACAGCATTCACCAAAGTTCTCTGTTTCTTTATCTTGAGAATGAAAATAATAACCCTATTTGACTTTCTTGATGGTTTGATAATTAAATGAGATGATGTGTGGCAAAGGGCTTTATAAGCAGAAAAAAAAACGGATCAATCTGTAACACAGGATAATTTTATGAGATTTTCAGAGCCTTTTCTACTGCCAAATCCCCACTGCCTGGGTATTAAATGCGTAGCTATTGTATAGAATTTGATCTCAGCATCTGAAGAAGGGCTTTTTAAAAAAAAAAAAGATCTCATTTACTTATTTGACAGAGAGAGACTCAGTGAGAGAGAAACACAAGCAGGGGCAGATAGAGGAGGAGAAGCAGGCTTCCTGCCAAACAGGGAGCCCAATGTGGGGCTCGGTCCCAGGACCTTGAGATCATGACCCAAGCTGAAGGCAGACGCTTAACGACTGAGCCACCCAGGCGCCCCGTGAAGAAGGACTTCTAATAAGGAGATCCCATGGGTCTTGCAGCCTGGAGGCACGCAAGGTCACCGACTCTTGCAAAGGACCAGATAGTCACTATGGCTGAATGCAAACACCAGCCACAGCAAGCTGGGCTGTGTTCAGGACCCAGGTCTTCCAGCTGGCACCAGAAGAGTTCTCTCAATGCGCAGCCCACCTCCCCAAGAACAGGCTTTGCTGTTATCAAGTGCTCTCTACTCAGAATCAGTGGTGGAGTCGGAGGGAAGAGCAGCTGCCCAATAACCTCATGGCTTAAGAGATAACCTCACAGACCCTCACAGACCCTGAAGTAGGGCAGTTCCAGCTTGACGGGTAGGAATGGGGTCGCTGGGTTCCAGCACCAAGGGTCTCTGCTTTTTTAAGTGGCTTATGGGCTTTTTTAAAGGAGTGACTTATGTGCTCCTCCTAGTGGTTATGCAGTATGAGGACAAAATGCCAATCATCCTTAATGTTTGAGAACTGGTAAAATGGAGAAAATTTAAGATGTTGGTTTGACTATGTAATTTGTGGGAACAGTTTATTATTCATATACTACTATTATATTATTATTTCAATAGCAATTGGGTTCCTCACCAATTATGTGTGAAGGCATCTTTGTTCATTTTTCTCGTCACAGAAGGAGCTTCTGTGTACTTCGAGTCCCTTTTCCAGTCTGTGGACTTTACAGAACAGCTTAGGCTAGGAGCCCTGAGCTGTTAGACATAGTTTCCATTAGCCTTGACCTTGTGCCTTCAGAGTTTTCATCCATCCCATTGTCTCTAGCCCAACGTCCTGTGGGTCACACCGCTGAGAATACAAGCCCCCTTGTGCATCAAATGCCTTAACAGGGTGAGGTAAACAGGAACAGTGTGGACTGAGACTCATCAAGGCCCAAGTCATGCCTGCTGTTCCGGGTGATGTCTAGGTGAGTCGGATTGTTGTCTGGAATGAAGGGCCTCGGAGCCCATGTTCATCTGTGCCTGAGCCTTAAAAGACTTCACATTTGCCGGGAGATTTCCTAGGACCTCCTGTTACAAAAAGTCCTAATCTCTTGACAGTTTTGTACAGCTAAGGACCAACTGCCCACCTTGTGCTATGATCCTGGCAGCCGGATATAGAGGAATGACTGCTGTATAGAAGCTTCTTCAGCTAGTAGCTGCGGCCGGGCCCCCCAGGGTAGCTCCTCTGGGCTGGTCCTGGGTCCTGGGACCATCTTAGGGGAAAGTGTCTGAAACACCCTTTCAGCACGGGGCCAGGAACAGTGGCAGTGGTGCAGGCAAAGGCAGGTTGAGAGACAGGAGTTTGAAAGAAATGTGAAACTAGGAGGGTGTCGAATGTGGGGAGAGTTGATCCCTGTGGTAAATCCAAGTTCTGGAATGTTAAACATTGGGGTCCTTTGCTTCTGTGACATCTTTAGCAATTTATCAGAAATGCTTTCTGATGGCAGCTCGGCTTTCCCTCCTCCCTAAACACTCTATGGCTCCCAGCCACCCCCTGCACTCAAGAAGGCCCACTCAAGTAAAGGGTCACAAAGTTCAATCTTCGTCTGCTTCCTGGTAAGTCTGCCCCTCAACGTGCCCAAGAGACAGATGCTGCCTGTGCTATGGGCACGAAAGCGTGTGTGAACCCAGGCAAATCTTTCATCCTTTTTTGCAGTGCTACTCAAATATCATCCATCCTCCACACTTTCACTGACCAGATTCTTTAGCAGCATGATTGATGAAATTAAAAAGTGAACATTAATAAGACAAGACTATGCACTTCAGAAAATTTTTATTTTTATTTTTATTTTTTTTTAAAGATTTTATTTATTTATTTGACACAGAGAGAGAGATTACAAGTAGGCAGAGAGGCAGGGAGAGGAGGAAGCAGGCTCCCTGCTGAGCAGAGAGCCCGATGCGGGCCTCGATCCCAGGACGCTGAGATCATGACCTGAGCCGAAAGCAGAGGCTTTAACCCACTGAGCCACCCAGGCGCCCCAGAAAATTTTTAAAAAGATGTCTCCCCCGATTTCTGTAATGCTGATGAGGCTGTCCTTCAGTGCTGAGTGACAGATAGAACTCTTCACTGGCCTGGTCAATGCTATTATAATGTCCTGGTGTCAAGTTCTCATGCGTTCCAGGAAACAGCTCTTTTCTTGCCGTGATCCGGTCATTCCTTCCTCAGTCACACGTTGCCCTCCCTCCCCATCCCATCGTGCACCCATGTGGCTCTGCGTTCAACCAGGTGACTCTGTGCTCCAGCTGACAGACAGTAGTTGCAACAAAAATAAATTCCACACGTTTGTTGAAATGAGCCATCATACATGTGAAGGGTTCCGGGCATCCTGGTCAATGCCCACTGCTCTAAGGCTTCTATTCAGAAAGGAAACAAGCGCTGTGGCCAACTCCGCCCTTCCCTAAACCCGTTAGTCCCACAGGAAACTTCTCGCTTCCATTGTCAAGTGTTCGAGGGATCTTTTTTTGCAAGGAAATGATACTGGGGAGTCTAATATGTAGAACACATAGAGGCTGAGGTGCTAAGTGAGAGTATGGTGGGAAGCCCCCCCCCATTTCTGCCCTCCTCCCTTCCTTCCCATCGCCTCCTTTGGCCTTTAGGGAAACCCTGAGGACTTTGCTGAGCAGGGTTAGAAAGCACAGGAACGAGATCATTAGGAAGGCCAAGCATTCCTTCAGCCGCCTCCAACATGAGAGTCCTCGGTTCACACTCAGCCCCAAGCCTCCCATGTTGAGTGGGATGCAGGTTTTCATTGTGTGGGTAATGTATGGGTTTTAATATACATGTTTGCAAGCTCCGTCTTTGATATACCCCATGCATTTCTGAATAGGAACATCGTCCCTGGTGATTCCTCAGTCTGAGCAGCCGCCAAATCCGCAGCCGGTCTCCTATAGAGCAAAGCAAAAAGCCAGCAATAAAAAAACTAAATAGCAAATCAACAGGGTGTAGTTCTTGAACAAATGCACATTCATAATTTGTAACTGTGTAGTTATAAATCCCCTCCTAGAGCTTTGCTCTAACGACCCAAAACAGAGAGGAAGCTTTTATTTTTTTTCCCTCCATTTGGGTATTTGGTGAAGAAGCAGTGTACATTTGCCAACAGTACAAATATTTATACTTTTTAGTACTTTCAAGCACTACTTCAGATAGAGCAGAGTTACAGAAAATTCATGCCTGATTTTACCAAACCCTGCCTCTGCAATAAAATTCCTATTGGCCTCAGATATTAATTTTAGAGGGAAAAAAAGAGTATTCTTGATTTGTCACAAGAGATTTAAAGATGTAGGCTCCATGATCAATCCCTCAATTGCCTGCTTCCATGTATGAGCGTACGCATATAAATCTCACCCCAGATCTTCTCTCTAACCAATGTCAAGCACACAATGCTGGCAAAAGGCAGAACGTTCGGTGGCCCATTTCACTGCAAGCTCAACCCTAATCAGAAGTAGTAGGAGAAGAGGTCAACAGAAAGAGAATTCCAGCATAGAAATTATGCTCGCCATTCAGAGATGATTGGCTCTCAACAACGTGGCTCCTTTATCGTGCTGCTTTACGTGAGGAAATGACATCCAGTTCTTTGGAACAATGATGACCACCCGGGCTCCCTGTATTGATGGAGATGCTCTGGGTCTGTGATGTTCTGTGTGGTAGGCACCTTGTACCTCCCGAGCACTTGAAATGTGGCTGGGGAGACTAAGGAACTCAATGTGTACTTTTTTCATTTTGATTAATTTAAATGTTAATAGCCACATGTGGGCAGTACCTACCCTAATAGGGAGCAAAGGTGTGAAATGTAAAGGCATCTAATTTGAGAGGCTGGTTGGAAATAGAATCTACCATCCAAGCAGCGGATTGGGCGTAGAGAAGCACGTGATTTTAAGTTGGAAGATACCTTAGCATTCTTCATGTGGCAGAGACAGGAGGGTTTAGAAACTCCAAGTGAAACGTCAGATGTTAAATAACCACAATAATGGAATTAGATTTCCAACAATGCTTGGGAAAGCTCTGGATGGGAAGCTCCAATCAATAGACAAACCCGGGCTCGGATGCTTTTGGTCTTGAGAGAGCCAGGCTAAGTGACCAGCCACAGCCGTGGTTGCACAGAGAAGGCTCAGATGGAAGGCGAGAAATTGGAGAGACGAGACAGTCTGTACAACGGCCCTGTGCTGGATGCTTGCCTCCACGGACCACGGTTTCGTCCTCCGACAATCCCACTCACAGGTGGCAGAAAGGCGAAACAGTCTCAGAAAGTAAGAGCCCACATCTCACACAACTACTAAGTATAACCGCGGGGGTTCGAACCCTGTCATCTTCGCACCAAAATCCCTGAGAAGGTGCTGTGTCTCTCTGCTGACAAGGACTTCCTCTAGTGGACTGCTTTTGTACCTGCCTCAGCCTTGAACTTGCCCCCGCCACCCACGCTTCAGCCCCGCCCTCTGTGAGCCCCGACGGGTGCCCTCCAGCCCTCTGCCCATCCCCAGCCCCCATGCCCTCCCTCCACATCAACTGAAGGCATGCTGCTCTGACCTCATGGCAGCCTGTCCTTCCTGAGCCCAGGGTCTGGCCAGCTGGCCTGCTGTCATGGTCTTTGACTCAAAGTTCTATGTTCTTCTTTTAGTGTAATTTAATAACCACATCTGTTCAACAAATACTTCTTGAACACAGGGACGGGACGCACAGCAGACACAGCGGTGGAAAGTGCTCACCGGAGTTCAGAGTCCAGGAGGATGGGATCAAACATAAAGGATTCAATTTAGTATTTATATGGACTAAGCCAGGGTTATGGGAGCTTGTAACCAGGGAGCCTGGCCTCATCTTGGAGGGGGGTGCAGTCAGAAATGTATTTTCTGGGGCCCCTGGGTGGCTCAGTCGTTAAGCATCTGCCTTCACCTCTGGTCATGATCCCATGCATCTGGGACCGAGCCCCGCGTCAGGCTCCCCTCTGGGCGGGAAGCCTGCTTCTCCCTCTCCCACTCCCCCTGCTTGTGTTCCCTCTCTCGCTGTCTCTCTCTATCAAATAAATAAATAAAATCTTTAAAAAGAAAGAAAGGAAGGAAGGAAGGAAGGAAGAAGGAAGGAAGGAAGGAAGGAAGGAAGGAAGGAAGGAAGAAAGAAAGAAAGAAAGAAAGAAAGAAAGAAAGAAAGAAAGAAAGAAAGAAAGAAAGAAAGAAAGAAAGAAAGAAAGAAAAAGAAAGAAAAAGTATTCCCTGAAGGAATGATATTTGCACCGAGGTCTGAGGGTTACATGAGTGTTAACCAGGTGAAGCTCTCTCATAAAGCTGGGAGAACCTGGCTCGGGGTCTGTGTCATTTTGGAACTTATATCAGAGTCCTTGCGGTCGGTTTTCTATTTGGAACTTCTAGAGGTTATATTAATTTATTCCTGCAATTCCTTAGGGATCATCCCCTGTTTTCTGAGCACTGAGGGTTCAGTGATAAAGACACGGTCCCGGCCATCCCAGAGCTCATGCCATCCTAGACGAAGCTGTCAGTAAATGCTGATGACCTCCTATGTGCTGGATAAATGTGGGTTCCGGGACCCAGAAGAGGTGGGGTCGCAGAGAGGCTAAGTGCTGCCTGGGAGGTCTTAGAAGAACTCACAAAGGAGGTGACATCTGAGCTCGCTTTGGAAAAGACAGACTGAAAGGCGAGTACTTCAGTCCTAAGGACACCTGAGCAAAAGCAAAAAGGTACATAAAGGAGGTACAAAATAATAGAAGCTTTTTAGTAAAAGTTTTTGCGAATTCCATTGAACAACATTGACCTTCTACTAGAGACCCTGGGGTCGACCTGGGTTTGGAGTTAGCCTGGGATGAATGAATTCCATTCGCTCCTTACCAAACGCTTCGCTCCGGCATGGGTGACAAATTTCATAAAACCTCAATTCCTAATATACCACAAGCATACACAGAATAGCCATTTGGTGAAGAGTCAGAAAGCAAAGAGTAAAAGAGGTTTTGCATTTTTACCTCTTGCGTGACCCTTTTTCAATTTAATAGTAGCAGTAAATTTAACCTCAGCAAAACCTGCTAAATCTGAATCCAAAGGACCCCGTAGGTGACTCACTGTTCCACATCAAGGAAAAGCTGCTCACACCAAGGGCATTGGAGAAAGGCAAGGCTATAACCCCAGCAATGCCTGCCCAGAATGTTGGCTGAAGTTCAGTTCAGTAAAGAGAACAGGATCAGGCAAGTGAGGGATGCTGGGGCTCGGGGGAAAAAATATCAGAGATGCCCCCTTTAATTCAGGATCCAGAAGAGCTACAAGTTTTTCCGATGGAGTCTGCTAGAGAAGGCAAAGCAATTTAAACTTTCATCAGGACCGTTCTGTAGAAAAAACATGCACACCTAATTTGAGAGCACAGATAGACACCTGGGTAGGCCATGTAATGCAATGGGGAGCTTTGGAACTACACCCATGGGGTATGACTCAGTATGACTAACAGCTCGGTCATTCACCAGCTACGCCTTCTGTGGCAAGTTCCTCAGCCTCCCTTCACCTCAATGTCTTCATCTGTAAACACGATTTGGTTAGACCTTCCTTGCCAGGTTGATGGGACAAGTAATTGAGTTCTGCATTTGAAGTCTCTGGCTCTTCTAGGTATTAATTCAGTTTTAGTACATTTCTCTTCCCCACTTTCTCTTGGTGTCTGTGATCTCACCAACAGATACTGCACTGCATGGAATCACACACATGGGTGCAGGTACAAGAGCCCATACTCAACACACACACACACACACACACACACTGATCCTTTCAGCTCTACAGAAATGTTTCAGAATCACTGACCTCCAATCTCAATTCTTGGGTTCAAGTTCTGCTCTGTTCACTCTACTTCCTCCTCACTCCCTTCATCAGGCTTCCAGCCACACACACCCCCCCCCC
>LNAC01000214.1:2190749-2299267 GCA_002007465.1 Ailurus styani | reverse complement strand
GCCCCCCCCCCCCCCCCCCCCGGGTTCCTCAGGGCTCATCCAGTGTCATGCCAGCCCCTGTTCCCATTCACCTGCCACTCCACCACCCTTCCACCTCTCTGACTTCTGAGCTGTCCCCTAACAGCACGTAGTTTATTTTTGTCCATGAGCCCTTGCAAATTGGAATTGCCCCTCTGCAGTGTGGGAAAGAAGAACTGGACTTCTGGGTCAGCTCAGTTAAATTAGCATTTGCTAAGTACCCCTTTTTCAGTTTTTCAATTGAAGAGGTGCCTGCATACTCTGGGGCAAGCCCTTTATCAGCTGCCGCAGAGAGGTTGAATGGTTTCTGTCCTCCATGAGGAAGGGGAAACACATAATCCGATACGATTCACTCTGATAAGTGCAATACCAGATACCCATTCGGGGGGCAGAAGTCGCACCTCAGAGTAGGTTTACTCAGCTTAGGAGGAAGTGAGTGGCCCAGAAAAGGCTTAAGGATGAGATGACAGAGGAAAACGGATAGGAAGGGTGGACAGAAGAGGAAACAACACAGTGGAGGAAGGAAGCAATGAAGGAAGTAGACCTGAAACAGCCCAGTAGGTCCAAAGATCTAAAGACAAGATCAGAAAATGTGGGGAGTTTTGGGGTTATGAAACCGGCCAAGTGTAGGTGGGCGTATCCTGGAGAGCCATGCAGGCTGCCAGAGGAAACAGACCTTCATCATCCTGTCCTGCTGATATGGAGCCTTTGGGTGGTCTTGCAGGAAGGAATGACACTGAATGGTTTGTGTTTCGTGGCCCAGTGGGGAGTGCCTGAGGGAGGCAGGAGACATATCAGCATGCTCACAGGACCTCCAAGACCAAGATTCAGACTGACCAAGACTAACCAAAATTCAGGACACCCCTGGAACCTGCAAGACTCTAAGGATGGAAAGGGAGCCTGAGAGACCAATGCATGGGATAGCTTAGCTCTTCCCAGACTCTCCCACCAATCATTGTTCAGAAAACACCTCCTAATGCAACTAAGGACGACGTGTTTGGGGAAGGAAATGGCATTTTTCACTAAGCACTAAGGCAAAATATTTCCAGGAACACCTTTTCACAATGCTCCAGGCATGATGCCAAACTTCCACCAAATTCACCTCTTGCCAGGGGTTGATTTGGTCCATATTCTGGCCCAGGGAGAGGAGATGGGAAGGTGGAGGACTTTCTTTTCCCTGAGTGACTATTTGCATCATTTATTCTCCCAGAGCTCCATAACCTCCTTCAATTCTCAATCTGAAAAAGCAGGGTATTATTCAGAAGGGACTGGCCCCAGTGGAGGAGGAAATGTTGCTGTGAAGGGTACATCAACCCAAAGATTGATTGCCCTGCAGTGAGCACACACCAGCAGATGTTCCCACACCCACTCAGATGTTCCCATTCATGGTGTGGGGCCAGCAAGCCCAGATATGGGGTGTTGGAGGAGGAACGTGAGTATTTCATTTTCTTAAGACATTTACCTAGAAAAGTTCCACCATCCTGATCTTTTTTCCCTTCTAGGTTTTATTAATCTTACATTGATAGCAGCTGAATTATGGTAAGTAGCTGATTTGGGGCTGTTTTTGAGGGACTCAGTCATTTTTGGACACCAACGGTGAGCCTTAATTTTATTTGTCAACCTGGGTAGGCTATGGTGCCCAGTTGTGTGATCAAACACCAGTATAGATGTTGCTGAGAAAGTATTAAGATGTGATTGACACTGAAGTCAGTCGATTTTGAGTAAAGCATAATGTAAGTGGGCCTTGTTTAATCAGTTGAAGGCCTTAAGAACAGAAACTGAAGTTCCCCAAAGAAGAAGAAATTTGGCCTCAAGACTGCAGCATAGAAACCCTGCCTGAGTTTCCAGCCTGGGGCCTGCCCTGCAGATTTCAAACTTGTCAAACCCCACAATCCCATGAGCCAATTCATTAAATTTCTCTCTTTGTCATTGGTTCTGAGGTGGAAAAAGCCCAAAAATAGCCGGCTCACTGAGATGGGGAGCTCCCAAGGACAACTTGGCTCTCCCCTGCCAAGTCACTCCCGCATTGATGAAGACCTGCTGCACGGCCCCAAGCCCATCAGTGGTGAGACCCCGCAAAAAAATTCCTAGTTTACTTATAAATACCCTCCCCAATCGTAACCAGGTGCTCAGTCTTTGTGAAAGGATTCCACTGGGCCCGCCGGTGTTAATAAGGCTGTGTTTTCCCAGCTCTCCGTGTGCGGCTTGCATTTCTCCATCGCCTCTGAACTTCCGCAACAGTTCCTCTAAAGAACTCTGACTTCTACAACCACACACTTAGAACTCTTCAGTCCCACCATTTGTGTTTGGTCTACTTTATATTTAACAATATGGCTAAAATCAAGAATGGTAAAGTGTCAACCCGAGGAAGACATTGGGGATTAATGGCTGGATGTTCTTGAATGTGATTCTCGAAAGACAGGTTTGGTAGAGCCCTGAGGCCTCACCGATTAGGGGAGAGGAAGACTGCTGAGTTGGGTGGGTGGCAACAGTGATCCATCCTGATATTGAGGAGAGATTCTAAGGTGCATCTCTTGTTTTAGGGACATGTGTCAGGCTCTGAGTTTGGAATTTCTGTCCTTAAGGGGAAGTCATTCCATATGGTTGTCTCCCCAGAAAGAGTAAGAATAGTTGGCATTCTGCTGACATCCATTTTCTTTGGTTCCTTAGATGAAGGTGAAAGTTTCTGTCTCAAAAGAAACATCAATATTCATTAAATAAATTGACTTATAATGCCTAATTTGTTACCTCTCAAATGGATAAAGATTGAGGGTCTCCTTGTCCACTCCCAGTGGCTCCTTTTGAATTACCTGGATAACATCTGAGCCCCAGCATTAAAATAGTGACCTTGGGCAGGGATCTCCCTCCCAGTTCAGGCTTTTGGGAGCTGATGACATCTGCTGAATGTAGCACACAGTCATGTCACTGCTCTGCAGAGGAGATGGAGAGAGGACCATGGCAGTGATGGCTAGAATTCCCAACCCGAAAAGTGCACTCCTATGTGGTACCTTTTTGAATATCTCATTGGCAGAGAGCAGCTATGATGCTCTATGATGAGCAGCTGTTTCCTGTGAAACAGGTAAAGACACTGATGTATGGAGAACCCAGTGACTTGCCCAAATCCACACAGATAGTCAGCACTCCACCTGGAACTGGACTTGAGTCTTTTACTTTGAGTCCTTGTCCATCGCCTACTAATATTCCTGTCCTTCTGGAATTCCATGGGACAAATGTCTCCACTATGTATGTGTCCTTTCAAAATTACTAGTAAAACACTGGCATGCTTCTTTCATATATAAAAATGTTTTGAATATTTCAAAATAAAACAATCTCCACCCACCCCAACCCCCTGGAAATTAAGACTTTTTAAAAGGCGTTGAATTTATAGCTCTTTATTGAGCAACTACTATGAAGAAGACACTATGAGATTTGATGATAGGCTCCAGCCCCTGCCCTCTAAGAGCTGAATCTCATGGTGTTGCGGAAGTTCAGAGGCGACCGAGAAACTCGAGCGGCACACGGAAAGCTGAGAGAACACAGCTTTATTAACACTGGTGGGCCCTGTGGAATCCGTTCACAAAGCCTGAGCACCTGGTTATGATTGGGGAGGGCATTTATAGGCAAACCAGGAATTTTTCGCAAGGTCTCACCACTGATTGGCTCGGGGCCGCGCAACAGGTCTCTGTTTAGGTCTTTCACGGGGTCTCACCACTGGTTGATTCGGGGCCATGCAGCAGGTCTTTGTCTATGTGGGAGTGACTTGGTGGAGGAGTACCAACTTATCCCTGGGGGTTCCCCATCTCCATGAGGCAGCCTTTGTGGGCTTTTCTGCCTCAATGGGGGAGCAGAGATGTGGGCACACATTGTTACAATCGAAGATATTCGATCAGAAGGATCTTAAAAGTTAGCTCATGTGGTCCCTGATGTAGTTTTGGAACATAGGTGAGGTTTGGTGGGGTGAGGTCTGGAGCCGAGAACCAAGAAGGAAATCTTGAGGCGTCCTTGGTGCAAAATGGTCTTGTTTGGGTTCGGTTTGGTTTGGTTTGGTTTTGCTATGTTTTGTTTTGTTTAAAGACTTTATTTATTTATTTGACAGAGAGAGACACAGCGAGAGAGGGCACATGAGAAGGGGGAGTGAGGGAGAAGCAGGCTTCCCACGGAGCAGGGAGCCAGATGACCCTGGGATCATGCCCTGGGCTGAAGGCAGACACTTAACCAACTGAGCCACCCAGGCGCCCTTAACTGTTTTTAAACGTACAGTTCAGTGCTATTGCGTTGTCCAATCATCACCAGCATCCCCCTCCAGAACTCTCTTCATCTTGTTAAACTGAAATTCTATACCCATTAAGTGATAACCCCCCATTCCCCCTCACCTCAGCCTCTGGCAACCACCATTCTTACTGTCTGTCTCTGTGAATTTGACAACTCTCCATAGTACTTCACACAAATGCCATCATACAGTACTCATCTTTTTGGGACTGCCTTGTGTCCCTTAGCATAATGTCCTCAAGTTTCATTCATGCTGTAGCTTGAATGAGGCAGAATTTCCTTTATTTTTAAGGCTGAATAGAAGTCCATTATGTGGACTTTTACACCACAGTCTTTTTTTATCCATCCCTCTGTCTATGGACACTTGGGTTGCTTCCTGCTTTTGATTCTTTTAAGTATATACCCAGAAGTGGAATTGGATTATATAGTTATTTTATTTTTAATTTTTTGAAGAGCTGCTATACTGTTTTCCCCAGCAGCTGTACCATTTTACATTCCTACCAGAAGTGCACAAGGTGGGATTTGCTTCTGAGTCATTTTCCAAAAGCAGCAGGAATGAATGGCCCTGCCTGATAGACAGGGACACATTCTCCCCTAAGACTGTGAAGTCCTCAAGCCAGATGTCCCTGCCTCACTCCTACTGGATCCACTGTACACTTGGGGCGGTTCCTGGAAAGCAGAGGAGCCCAACACAGGATTGCAGACTCAAAGGGAATGTTTCCAGACAGCCTCTGTTCTGGTCTATCCTGAAGACCATCGTTGCAGAGTACAGCTTTTCTTCCTACACACCACCGCCACCTGCTGGACGAAGTTCACATGGCAAATGTTAGTGCCTCAATACCCCGCAATAGTTGATTTGAAACCTGCATATTCAGATTCTTGTGATCCTTTGGACAGGTTGAAACTTATTTCGGCTTTGTAAAAATTTTTAATTAGGAATAAAAATGTCACAGAATTAAGATAATGGGTGCACAGAAAAGTGTGTGTGTGTGTGTGTGTGTGTGTGTGTGTGTGTGTGTGTGTGTTTGTGGTGAGTAGGATTGAGCCAGGATTACATTCTACATGAGAATAGCTTATATGGAAGGAAGCGCTGTGAAGAAATGGAACTTGGCAAAGTGCGGACAATTGTATGAAAAGATGCAAGAGGCCAGGCAGGACAGGGCCAGCCTTGAGGCTCTTTAAAAGTGGCCACTTAGGGGCACCTGGCTGGCTCAGTGGGTAGAACATATGACACTTGATTATGGAGTCCTGAGTTCAAGCCTCATGTTGGGTGTAGAGTTTACTTTAAAAGGGGGAGGGGCACTGAATGCAGGTGATGTTCTAATTGCAAATTATTTGTTCATTGTAACAACTCTGATTCTACCTTAGCTGCAGGAAAATATTAATGAAGATTACCACCGTTAATCGAGTTTGGTCTCTTTATATCCCTATACAATAAAACTATGACTTTTGAAACCTAGAATCAAGAATTTAGCTGTTAAAAAAAAAAGAATTTAGCTTTTCAGTAGTTCACTGACCTTTCCCAAATAATAGTCTGAATTCATTCTCTCACGTATGAGATATCATCTCCACTCCAAAGATGTCATAGTATAAAACAATAAGTCTAAAGCCTAAATGTGTATCTATTTCTCCTGAAATAACTATTCCAAAATACTCTGATTTGGGTCCTCATTAATAAGGAGAGAAATTGACAGGAGTTTTAAGACTGGCTTTCCTCGGTGGACTATTATACAGGTTAAATAAGAGAATATAGAGCCTGAAAACCTAGTAGGTGCTCAAGAGAAATTTGTTTGCTTTCTCATTGGACTGGACTTTCTCTCCCAGTCCCCCATCTGTGCCCCACCTCCCCCATCCATGTCACTGACGTGTATAGGAGCCCTAGGTGATGGGGTGAGTCCTAGGGGCCTATCAGTCCACAGCTCCTAGTGCTCAGCCCAGTAAGCCCGGAAGAGGGGTTGTGTGAGTAGAGAAGAGGTAAAGAAAAGCAGGAATGAACCCCATCTCCTTTGAAAACAGGTGTCGCCTGGTAAGAAACAGCTAGGAGAGGACGGAGTTCTGAGAAGTCATCCTAAGGGGCCTAGTTTCCACAACACCAGGCACTTCAAAGGAGGTCTTCAGTGAGCCAGGAGGACAGCGAACCCACAGGTCCCTCAGGGAGGTAGTTAGCTGCCAAAGAAGGCAGGGCTTTGGATTCTGGCAGACTGGGGTTCAAGCACAAGCTTCCCCAGTCACCAGCTGAGTGGGCCCATGCAGAACACTGAGTGCTCTTGGCTTCCATTTTCTCTTGTTAGAACAGGAATGATGCTTCTTACCTGTGATGTGGTAAGGATACAATGAACTAACATATGAAAGCCTGTCTCCAGACAGACCTTCTCATAGGACAGGCTCAGAATGTGTTTGTTCTCTTTGGAGAACACCAGGTGCCCCTCCTGGTCTCACTCCCCACTCCCACATACACATGCACACACCTCATCCCACACCTCTGTAGATGCCCCACCCACTGGACCCCATCCTCAAGTCCTTGGCCTCCAAACTCTGTCGCAACTTAGTGAGCATGCTGTGTAATTATCTATTGAGATCTCTTAGGATTCTCAAAGATATCCTGTTCACTAAGACACTATTGACTGATGGGAGCAATAATTTCTAGACATGCACACACAGAAGCCAGGCTTTCTAGCAGGAATTTTAATTGTGATCACACCTTTAAATGAATCGATAAAGCTTTACTCAGGCTTTATCATACTAGCAAGCCAGGGAAAAAACAACAGAGAGGATAGGGAGCAAAATTCCCTTCCCAGAGGCCCTAGAAATCTATGCCATGGGTGAGAGGTAATGCCCTTACTTTTAGAAGGCTCCCAGAAGTACCCACAGTCTTGATGGGAATGTAAGTAACTGTTTATTGAGTACCAACCATGTTCTAGGCACTGTGCTATAAGCTTTAGGTGCATTCTAAAATGTAGTCATTCCAGCCACTATTGTGTACACTTAGTCACTGAGGAAGGGGTTATTTGAAGGGTCATGCAACTACAAGCCAAGCTGCTGTGGAGGAAGTCTGATAATGCTGGTGTGGTAGGGTGCCCAGACACTCACAGGAGTCTTCCTGAGAGGCACCTACAAGCACACTCCCAACACAGGGTGGCTTCTGAGCCCTCTGACAATCCAGTCTCATCTCCCTCTTCTCATTGAGCGGCTTTGCTGGTCTTTTTGGATAGTGACCTTGACTTACAGTGATCAGGAGTCTATTCCAATGTCATGAGATCCCAGCTAGTTCCACCCTCCCAGAACCATGACCCAGATGCTGCCCCTTCCTGCTGGGTTCCCGCCCCACCTGATCCCTGTTCCTTGCTTGCTGGTTGATCCAAACCAAGCAGAAGGAACAGGGCATGCAAATGTTATGAACCCCGGGACTGTGGGTATTTCCAGCAGCTGTAGCTCATGGAGCAGGTGAGGGAGGGGCGAGGAATAAGATAAGGCAGGAGGCAGGCAGGCGAAGATTCCAGAAGGCACCTACGCTCTTCTTAGGCACTCAGTGTTCTGAAAGCAATGGGAAGGTAGAGTTTTTAGGCAGGGAAAGCGACTTGACTAACTTTGTGATGAAAAAAATCTCTCTGGTAGTTTTAGTGGCTGTAACTTTGAATTCATTTGTCAATCTATATTTTTATTCCTTAATCCAATAGGCTATTTCTAGGTGTCTAACACAATTTGTAATACACTACAAATGGCATTCATTTGAGAAAATGGAACTCAATTTATGGGTTGATTTAAAAAGAATTTTATTCTTGATTTTATTCTCCTCCTTGGTAAGAGCTGTGGGTTCTCCATCTGGGTTGTCGTAAAATGAACAGTAATAAGTTTACCTATAAATGAAGAAACAAGTTTATCTGAAATTATGGAATTTTACAAATGGGAACAACAGTAGAGATATTCTAAGTTGATTGTTCTCTGTATTAGTATTAAAAATGTCCCATTTTCATATGAAAAAACAAACTTTTAGAAAACATTGTTTGAAAAAAATACACAACAAGAAAAAGTCACCATGAATTCAACAATATTAAAAGCATATTTTTTATTTACAACACCATCCACAAAAATTAGGGAAAAAATGTATCTTTACGTGAATATATATGTGTGTGTGTGTGTGAGCGATATGCCTTCCTTTTGTAAAGTCTTTGTATGTAAATAAAACTTTATCCTGTTAATGATAGGGAGTAAAATAAAATATTAAAAACCATAAAAGAACTCTAGACATATTTTAGAAATAAGCAGATTCAGTAATCTAGAGATCAGCAGACTTGCCCCTTGCATCTGCCCCAAAATGCAAACCCTAAAGCACAAATACAGTGATAATACATGTAGGTCAATTTATCGCCAACCAGAATCTATAAAAGAAAGTAAAATTTTGCATAGTTTTGAATACACACAGTTTGAATACACAGTTTGCAGAAATTTGAAAGTAAACATTGATTGCTGGGGGTGCTAACTTCTGAAATAAAGAGCCCCAAGTCTCTGTGGGTTATTACAGGAAAGGATTGCTTCCCATCACACCACAGTGCAGGGTCGGTTGGTGTCCCTTCCGGAGGATGGGGGGTGAGGTGGGCGGGGAGGAGAGTCTTACCTCTGCTCAGTCATTCAGGCACCTTCCATCTCAAGGTTCCACTCACCCCTAGCCTCAGCACCGTCCACCGCACCCCCACCACATCCAGCAGCTGATAAGGCCACAGAGTAATCATTGAGAATTGTACAGAAGGTTTTGGGAAAGAGCTGGAGACATAGGCATCACTTTCCCTGTGTTCTATGGGCCAGAAATGAGTCACATGGCCTACGTGACTGCAAGGGATTCTGAGAAACAAAGTCTAAACTGATGGCCGGAAGAAAAGGAAACCAGTTTGGCAAATTGTCTGCCTCAGCACCCCTCCTCCCCCTCCTCCACCAAAATGCATAAAATCCTAGAGTTAATATCTTCAACTAAAAAGGACCCAAGCAGCCCCAGCCAAGAGTTTCAAATCCCAATCCTCAAACGGGATGTGCCCCCCATGTGTATCACGAAGATTTTCCAAGAGGCACGTGGACACGGGACACTCTAAATGACTCTTTTTCCCAACTTTTTTTTTTAATTTTATTTTTTCAGTGATCCAAGATTCATTGTTTATGCACCACACCCAGTGCTCCATGCAATACGTGCCCTCCTTAATACCCACCACCAGGCTCACCCATCCCCCCACCCCGCTCCCCTCCATTACCCTCAGTTTGTTTCTCAGAGTCCACAGTCTCTCGTGGTTCACCTCCCCTTCCAATTTACCCCAATTCACTTTTCCTTTCCTTCTTCTAGAGTCCTCCATTTTATTCCTTATGTTCTCTCCCCTAAAACTGAGCTGCCTGAGAACTGGTCTGCATGTTTGCCTGGGTGTCCATTTTCCATCTCAGTCTGCAAAAGGAAGACATGCCCAGAAGGTCAGTCAGCCGTGGAAGACTCATCTATGTGCTAATCAAAGCCTTCTGTCTTGAACATTTTGCTGTGAAGGGTCAGGATGAGGCATGTGAGCTACCTTCCTGTTGCTTTCGGGGAACTCCTTCTCCTTGGGGGGACGCGGGCAACAAAGTCACTCACCATCCCATGCTCTGATGTGCCCAAAGAAAAGAATAATATTGACAAAGACATGCTACAATAAGTGTTCCTGTTTTTCCAAGTGGTGAATGACTAACATGTAGACTCGTCATGGACAAGTTGAAGCAGGAGAAATAGGTTCTTGTCAAACGGAGTCAAAGAATGAATCTCGTGGACAAAGCAGAGTAAGTAAAGCAAAGGAAGTTTATTAGGTGAGGATACAGGGGGGGAAAGCTCTCAGGAGTGAGAGGGGTTCCAAAAGGGCTGCCACTGAGGGCTTATAGGGTTGGTCTTTTACAGAAAGCTAAGCAGGGACCTGAAATCTTTTTTGACTTCTCTACTGGCAACACCACTGATTAAGGACTAGTGATAACATCTTTAATGGCTTCCTTCCTTTTAGGGTCTGGTTATCTTCTGTTGACCCCAGGAGTCTGTCATAAGTAAGACTTCCCCCTCAGACACTCACGGCAGGGTGGTCTGGTGCATTCCCTTATCTCTGGTTTCCTTACATCTCCGTATTTTGGGGATTTCTGAGAGCCTAATCATGGAGCCCCCTACCTACTTCTCTCTACCTAGACCCGTCTGTCCCTTTTTCAGAGTCTGGGGAAAACTTTTTGGTGTACCTGAAAAAAATGAGCAAGTGAGTGGTTCTAATGCCTGGCGTATGGATCTTTCCAACTCATGTCATTTCCACTTTTTCACTGACAACAAATTTGAAATAGGACCTATTTAAACTGTCAGAATAACTATTTGTTGCTAGATTACTGGTGCTTATTTTTGGCACATTACCCACACGAAGTTCAAAGATTTAAAGAACTTTAATAAAACTTTGTCTATTTCTACATCCTTATTTCTGTGAACCAGTTTTTTCAAACATTGTTTTAATGCCAAAAATGAGTGTATCATTCCCGCAATAAATAATATTCATCAATGGGGCGGTAATCTAATGAAGAAAAAAGCCTTATTGTCTCATTAAGAAACGCATTTTCATCAAAATTGTACATTTTATGGCTAATAATCTGTTTACCAAAATTTATAATATAGTGATGTTGTTTTGATCTATTTTGTTCTAATCATAATTTTACACAATTCTCATAATTAATCATAGTCCCTATGGGAATTTGTGATTAAGTATCTTTTAGTCTCAGATTTAGTGGTACTGTGACTTTTTATCTTTTGGTATTTTTTTCTGTTTAATTTATCTTTCCTGGGTATTACTTATGAGAAATTTGGAGAGTTTACATGAAGTGATGGTGACTAGATTGACTGGTTTTGTCTTCATTTTACATCTCTTATAAACTCCATATCTATCTTACCTGATCATTTTTCAATCCTTTACCATATTTTCACCTCCTATTTTTTTATCTTTAAGTTTTAGCCTTTTCTGCTTTAAACCTAAATCCATCCAATTATTTTCAGTATTATTAGTTTTCTCACTCTTTTATTAATAAGGACTCAAGTTTTTTCATTTTTCCTTCAATTTTATTCTACTCTGTTTTTAGCTACTTTATGTATTATTTTTAATTTTTAGTTTCTGCTTTATCTTCAATTATTTCTATTCATTTTCATCTTTAAGATTCTCCTAACCAGGTGACTGCCTTTACACCAGCCTGCATGCAGCATCTGTTTCTCTCCCTCCTGGGCAGTCAAGCCCTTATCCCCCTGGTACTTGGCTCAGCAAAGGGCCAGGAAGAAAGGAGCTGAGCGCAAGATGAAGAGGAATTCAGTACAACTGGAGTGAAAGGGATCTGGGGTGGGAACTGGCTGCAGGGGAGACCAGAGGGGAAGGTGGGGGGCGGGTCATCCCCCCCCCCCCCATTCTCTTCCAAAAGCGTTCCCCCGGAGTTAACAGCTCTTTCTGTTCTGGAAACACTTTCTTCACAGCTGGAGCACAGCCCTCATTTGTCACACTGTGTTCATAAAGCTACCTCCCCACTAGATGAGAGCTCCGTGGGGACCGAGGACTGCGACTCCGCCAAGGTTGCATAGTCCCAGAACACAGCACAGTGAAGGGATTCAATCAATATTGTCCAATGAAACAATGAATGAATGGTGCTCCAAGCCAGGAACAAGAGGCATGAATAAGGAAAATGAAAGTGGCATGGCGTGTGCATACATCCGAGGACAATGAGAGCCCTCGTCCTACACATTCCACTGAGAAACCTGTAAGGAACAAACATCTCACAGGACTTCTGTTTGCTCAGGAAAAACCCTGAGGCTCTCTGCTCAGCTGCTATCAATCAGTTGTTAACATCAACTAATAGGCTAACATCTTCCTATTTGATGATCGCTGTCTAGACTCTGCAGTTCCTATTCTTTTAATAATGACAGATTTCAGGGGTGCCTGGGCGGCTCAGTTGGTTAAGTGTCTGCCTTTGGCTCAGGTCATGATCCCAGGGTCCTGGGATAGAGCCCAACAACAGGCTCCCTGCTCAGTGGAGAGTCCGCTTTTTCCTACTTGCTCCCCTGATCCTGAGCTCAAGTGCTCTCTCTCTCTTTCTCCCCCTCTCAAATAAATAAAGAAAATCTTAAAAAAAAAAAAAAACTACAAATTTCTTATGAATCAAGACTTTAGGATTATATTTTAACTGAATTCAAGATACACTCCCCAATCTTCCTTCACTGAAACACTGCATTGGTCCTAAGATCTTTGTTTCCCACATTCTCAAAGTCTAATTTCACAGGACCCACCTATAACCACCAAAAGTAATATTAAGTACCATGGGGGGTACGAGCGAGTAGACCATGAACATTTCAAGATTATGTGATGGGGAACGTCAAGCTCTAACGCAAACTTCTGAGCTCCCAACCAGCAAATCAAACTCCTAATCATGTGCCTTATAAACCACGTGTGCAAAATGGAATGACCAGTTCCGTTCTGTTCCTAGATGCTTCCTCTCCACCTCTCCCTTCCATCCTGCCCTCATGCTCATAGACTCTCCTCCCTCAACACCCCGTCCCTAGTCTGTTGATTCTACTTTTCAAGTTAGAATCAACTCTACCTACCTCACTGGTTCCAACACCATTCCTAGCCCGGCCTCGATTCCTCCCCACCTCTATGGTCTCTTTATTACCTTCCTGGTTTTCTCTCTTTACCCCATTCTAGGCCATTCTTCATTCTCCAGCCACAGTGATCTTTGTAAAATATGAAATGTATCCCGCTGGAACCTTGGTAAAAAAATTTTTAAACCTTCCCCTTACCTTTAAGAATCAAGCCCACAATCTTCAGTCGGCCTCTAGGACCACAACATGATTCAGCCCTTGCTCTTCAGAGAGCTATATCTCACACCAGCCTCTGCACTGGTCACTATGCCCCTGTACTGTGGGCCTCTTTGCATTTTACCAAGTATACGCCTTTTGTTCACGCACTGTCATCTCCTCTACCTAACCTTCCGTTTCTTAATTCCTACCTGTCCATCTTAATTCCTACCTACCTGCCCTCCTACAAGCAAGTAAGATGAAGGAGGCAACAGGAGTACAAGTGAAAATGGCAGCTGTGTTTTCAATGGTGTCAACAGCTGAAGCAAAAAGATTATATCAGCTCTGCGCACGCACACACACACACACACAAATTCTGTACTGCAAAAAAGTAAGACAAATATTTCATGAAACGTCAGGAAAACAGGGTCTTTTACTTAGTTAGGAATAGGCTTCAGAAGTAGCAAGAGAAATAGTAACTTAACAGTAACTCAAAGAAATAGTTTATTTTTCTTGCCCAGCAGTTAAGTTCCAAGGGATGGTGTCGTGGTTCAGTGATGTAATCGGGGACACAGGCTCTTTCTATCTTTCTGCTCCCCTACAGTCATTTCCATGCTCATCATTGCCTCATGGACCCCAAATGGCTGCTGTGCATCCAGGCTAAAGTCAGTATTCCAGGCAAGAAGAACTGGAAGAGGCAGCTTTATATCTCATTAGCAAAACCTGTGTCACCTGGCTACCCTTAAATGAAAGAAAACTGGGCAACTGAATGTTAACTTTCACAGTTTCTCTAGCAAAGATAGGGAAAGGGGAAAGGGTTTCGAAATAGAGGTTGTGCCAGCCTGTGAACATACTAGGGATAATCAATAGAAATTAATGGTGCTATAATGGCAATATAATTAAATGGTGCTGTAAATAAAATTATTTATTCTCCTATACAAAATGTCGTGGACATTGTCTTTTACTTAGGGTTCTGTCTTTATTTTTTTAAAGATTTTATTTATTTATTTGAGAGAGAGAGCACAGAGGGAAAGTGAGAGGGAGAAGCAGACCTCCATTGAGCAGAGAGGCCTGATGTGGGGCTTGATCCCAGGACCATGACCGGAGTTGAAGTCAGACCCCCAACCAACTAAGCCACCCAGGTTCCCCTAGAGTTCTGTGTTTATTATATTTATCAGGATTTCTAGAATTTGTTTGCCAATATTTCCCCCAACTATATTTTCTTCATAGGTTAAGGCTTTGTTATATATATATATATATTATATATAAATATATATTTATATAATATATATAATATTTTATATATAATATTTTTATATTTATATAAATATATAATACGTTTATATTTTTATTTAATATGTAATTTTATATTTATATATACATATAATTTTAACAATAAAACTATTCAAGAACTTATGCCCTGTGTTTGATAATAGAATACACCTATACAGAAGTGTAGCAACATTATCAGAGTGAGAATGGTATTCTCTGCAACCTACCCGCTCTCTCGAATCCAAGAAGATTCAATATTCATCCCCCTAAAAACCATCCCCAGGAAATGGACTGCCAACTCAGCAAACAGCTCCTGCCTCTAAAAGACACCAGGTGGCAGCACAGCATAAGAAGTGAGTGTGATTCGGTCCATTAGGCCATGCCACAAAATTAAATCCCTATGATTTGTGTGAGCCTCACCCATAGCCTTCTGCCACCAGTTCGTCGTGGCTTCAACCTCATCTCCAGAAATGGGCAAGGCAACATGCCCTTTCTGTGACATGTTTCATTTGGTTTATTAACATTCATATTCTCTTCAGATGGAAGACTGTTGACTGAAAACACAACTGTGTTGACCAATGCAACACCGCCGCCCCACGCATTTTTAGCCTATTTTAGGAAATGATGAGATCACACTCTGATATTTGTTTCCAAAATTCTGGATCTTGTGGGACCTCCATGGGTCGATGTTTGTGGGACAGAATGGCCTACGTCAACGATCTACTTTTAAGGGTGAAACTTTAAGGTCTAGAGCCGTATTCCTTTCTTCTCCAGGAATTTTGAGTCTAAAGAAACAGTGACACATATGAGCAACCAAGTAGGGTTTTTTTTTCTTTTTTAGAAAAGTATAATGATACTTCAATCTTTACACATACACTTCTTTTCCCGAATCAACTGAGATTTTGACACATGAAGTGATATTGAATCAGCAGAGAATTAGAGTAAAGGCAAAACTGGGTTATATCTTCATCCATGGATGATACATTGATTTTAACAGAATAGAAACACCAATGCATTTGAACCAATTGCATGGAGCTCTGTGTTGGGGAACCTTTTCGGGCTGTGTCTGGACTCGGTGAGAAAAGGTACAATGATTGATTAGTAATGTGTGTTTTAAGTGAAAAGAGGAGGTGTGGTAATATATTTATCCCATATTGACACATTTGCTAGCCCTGTCTTACTCTGGTTTGGTGCCATCTTCAGCCATTACATTTTTGAGGACCTATTTTATGTGAACCACTGTGTTGGTTGCAAACACAAATATGAGAAAGTGGGGTGGGTGTTATCATTACATGATAATATAGGAAGAAAGAATGAAGATCTGTGTACTTTGAGGCAGAATCACTCAAGTGTCATAAAGGTGTGAAATAGAGCATTCTGAGGGTTAACCAGGGCAAAAGACCAATTCTAGTCAAAAAGGGATCAGACCATATGACCCAGAGAAGATGAAATTTTCTGTTGGGTCTTGAATAGCCAAGATTTTCATAACATGTAGAAGGAATTGCATAAAAAGAGTGATGTGAACATACATGAGAACAGGCCTGGTTCAGTCAGGAAACAGTTCCAAGTGAAGGTGAGTGGTACCAACCAGTGCTGCTGGTGATAGATGTCACTTTATGAGGAACTTTGTCTTCTGGAAAAGGCCCAATTAATACATTCTCCATATATTTATTCGTCAAACAGAATCACCCAGTGATATCTGTATGCCTTTAGGTCCTAGAATGTTCGAATTCAAATGTTTTGGCATTTGACCTCTGAGTGTGGCCAGAGAGGAAGGGGGCAAGGGAGATCTTGTACGGGAATCCGCGCTACGCAGAGCTCTCTGCAAACTTGTCAGCCCTCACAAACAGGAGCTGCATCTCAGTCTGTGAAGAGCCTACGGGATGAGACAGCAGTGGATGAACTTCTCCAACCACAGAATATGCGCACTGGCAGAGACTTGTTCTTCATGTTTCTCTTGATAAAGCCTCTACAACTGGCCACTGGAAGTTGGTTTTTCTGGAGCTAGGAGGTGTCTGACGTGGGAGGGAGTATCATTTCTTGCTATGAAAAGCCATAACTCCTAATGAAGAAACCTGGAGCTGGTAGCAGAATTCCAGAGAAGTATCAGCGACAAAATGTGAAAACTGATTTGGAGAAATAAGAAAGATAAATGACTTTGAGAATGGGTGACTAAAAAAATGGGGGTAGCAATAACGGAAATGTGGACATCAGAAGAGCACACTAGGGGAGCTGGAGAAGAGTCTGAGAGTGAGGCTTACAGTGTCTCTAAGACATTCAGGAGAAGTCGTCCAACAGAAGCTGGGAATGCTTGTGTAGCCTTGAGAAAGCGATAGGGACAGACCTGTAGAGTTAGAAGTCATGCAGAAGTAGCTGGTCCCTAAAATCCTGAGAAAAGATACAATTTATGGGAAGAAATATGAGACATCTGATGGCATGATCTTGGGAAAAGTCCTGTGAGAAGCAGTGGTTAGCCACCAGTCCAGCCGTGAAGTAAGGAGATAAAGACAAACCAGGAGAGCGCAGTGCCCACAGGCAAATGGAGGAGAGCTTCTGGATGAAATGGTGTGGGCAACAATGTGAAAGGCTTCAAAATATTCAAAGGGAACAAGCCTGTGGAAATGTCATTGTCCTTGGGCTGTTTGGATACCTGTCCACTTGACTGTCGAATTTCATTGCTGATTTTCTACATGAGAATCAAACGTAAGCCTATTTTGACAGTAGAAAAAGGATACAGTTCAGTAGTGGAAGTTGGTTTTATTTTTTTATTTTTTTTAAAGATTTTATTTATTTATTTGATACACACAGAGAGAGAGATCACAAGGAGGCAGAGAGGCAGGCAGAGAGAGAGAGAGAGGAGGAAGCAGGCTCCCTGCAGAGCAGAGAGCCGGATGTGGGCCTCGATTCCAGGACCCTGAGATCATGACCTGAGCCGAAAGCAGAGGCTTTAACCCACTGAGCCACCCAGGCGCCCTGGAAGTTGGTTTTAAAGAGGAAAAGAAATATGTCTTCCTCTAAGACATCAGGGACAAATAAGAGGATGGTAGATACCCACAGGGGATGGAAGTGAAATAACTAAGGAATGCTTTCCCCCCATGGACTGAATTTCTTAATGCTCTAGTTGAAAGGACAGAGAAAAGGAAGCAGGAAGTTGAGGAAAGAGCCATCCACTTGGATTAATTGATGGGAGGTGAGGAAGATGCATTCAATGAGCAACGATCCATGAAACACTGAGCTACAACTATGTGAGTGGTCATGTTAGCTCAGTTGTGGGGCTTCTCCTAGCAAGGCTTCATGACAAAGTTTCAACAAAGGGCACAATACTGGCCCAAGTTGAAGAGGGATACCACCAATCTGGTGTTGGGAATGATCACGCTATGGTTGCTGGTCCTGGCTTCTGTGTTGGAACCATATGAGAGCAAGCCAAATGATAGAAGATGCATAATGACAGTGAACAGGCTCAACGAAGAGGTATATTAAGTCTGCAAGCAACACAGCATGTGCAAACAATATAAAAAGGATCTCAACTGAATCCTCTCTCTACCCTTTTCCACTAGCTCTGTAAACATTCTGCAAAAATTTAACCCTTCTGAGTCTCAATGTATTGATCAGCAGTAAGGACAATAAGGTTTTCCCACACAAGTTTATTAAGAATTAGATATATTATGGGGCACCTGAGTGGCTCAGCAAGTTGAGCTTGAATATCTGACTCTTGGTTTCAGCTCAGGTCTTGATAACAGGGTTGTGAGATTGAGTCCTGCATACCAATCTCTGAGCTCAGCATGGACTCTGCTTGGGATTCTCTCTCTCTCTCTCTCTCTCTCTCTCTCTCTCTCTCTCTCTCTCCCTCCCAAATAAATAAAATCCTTAAAAAATATTTAAATATATTAGTATATATTCAAGTGGTTGGGACTTAGTGGGTTCTCAAAAATATTAACTAGATTTTAATCTGTTGGTCTAGAGCAGTTTTATAGAATTTCAGTTTTTTAGCAGCTGTAATTGGGTATCTGTCTCTGTTGTTACATTTACTTAATAACCTTTTACCACTGTGTTTGGAATCTTTTTATACCCAGTGAGTCATAAGAGATGCTAAAAGGGCAATAATCATAAATGAATTGTTTCCATAGTGGCTGGTTTCTAGGCAAGGGGCTTCTATAAGCACAGGTCAGCTGAAGCTCTTCCTCAAGTGTACAATACAAAGCATGCCATGGAACATTCACAGAGAATCCAAGTTGAACATTAAAATACACAACTGAATACACTATTTTGTAGTTATTACCACTCGTTATTCCCCAAAAGCAGTTTTTCGTGTTCTTTAAATATAGCAAAAATATAATGAATGCTCACAAATCTCCTAAATCAGTCTTTAAACAATACCACCAGGAAAGGCCTATTACCTACATCTACAATACTGCAGAAACTTCTCTGGCCCCACTGGCCTTGCCATGGGTGCCTGGGGCTATGCCAGGGGTCAAACCTTGAGCCAAATCATTAATCCTTCACCCACACCTAACTCCCAGTCCTAACACAACCTCACATTTAACTTAACAGACTCCCAATAAATCAAGATGTCAGCCCAATAAGTTTTTTTTTTAATTGGAAATGGATCAAAGAGAGTGTAATTGATCAAGTGAAGCTGGCAGTCAATAGGAAAATAAATTCAAACTTTGTAGGTAAATAAGTGGCCTTCCATCTGTCTTAGGAACATGGATTTTTTTTTTTAAGATTTTATTTATCTATTTGTCAGAGAGTGAGAGCACAAGCAGGGGGAGAAGCGGGCAGAGGCAGAGGGAGAAGTGGACTCCCCACTGAGGGAGAACCCGATGTGGGACTCGATCCCCGGACCCTGGGATCATGACCTGAGCCAAAGGCAGATGCTTAACTGACTAAGCCACCTGGGCGTCCCAAGAACATGGATCTTTATGGAAATCCTGTCCTTCAAAAATAGTGGTTACCGACCATCTCCACTTTTCCCCTCTACCTTATGGGAATTAGAAACCATAACAATAAGAGTGCTGGAGTGCCTTTCCTATTTCAAAAGCTCAGTGGATGAGCTCCTGGTAAGTCTTAACTGGCTTGTGGTAGAAAGAGGTAGGAAGAGAAAGAAATTAGCGTTCTCTAAACACCTATTAGTGACACTCACTGCCCTACCCATGTGAGGCTAGTATTACTACTAGATGGAAAAACAAAAAAAAAAAACAAACAAAAAATGCAAACAATCCCCCACACACCCCCAGAGCACCTGCAGACTTATTCGGGGCAGAGGTGTGGCAGGAAGAGGGAGAGAACAATTTATACTGCCCTTTTCTTACAGGGACTGCTCCTGCCTAAGAATTGGATTATATTACAAGGTGCCTGTGCTTGGATTATATTACAAAGAAAACAATACCATTTTGAAGTTTCTCTCAGTTCTTTGTGCTTATAGGACCAGGACCCAAAGTAAATGCCCTTTGTGTGGCAGAGTGAGTTCATAAGCTTTAAAAATGCCTGGAGCCCAATTTTGACTTCTTGTCATGAGTAGTAGTAACACGAGTATGTTCACTCTGTGAAAATTTATTGGGTTGTATAATATAATCTGTGTACTTACTTTAAACAATAATAAGTTACATGACCAGTACCATGTTAATTAAAGGAAATAAATATCTACCGATTTAAAAAAAAATGCCTGGAGCTTGTGTGGTGTAAGGAGAAAGAGATGAATTGCTCTTACATTCACAGGAATTTAAAGTTCAAGGGGGGAGAAAGGTCTTGGTAGAAGGAGAGATCCAAGAAGACACGGGGAAATCAGTGTCTAAGGAAGACACATCCTTCACAAATCCTCCCCAAAGGCAGACTAGCTGGCATTGTTGTTGGATTTTTCATTTATGTAGGTGTTCTGGTGTGCCATCACTCAGGCAAAGTCTGTTCTATGCCGTAGGCTGGTGTTGGTGGAACTTTGGAAAAATCAAGGGATTTGGTGTGGGAGATGAGATGGGGTGAACAGGAACAGGTGGAGGACAGAACTGTAGGAGTAGGATGCGGGGCTGGTCAAGGGCTCAGGGGCGTGGAACATGAGAGCGAGAAGGGGCCGTAATGGATAAAAGATGGACGCCCATGAACTCCAAGGTGCAGAGAAACACAGGTGAAGGGAGAGCTGAGGGTGGGGATGTCAGATTTCCAACCGAATGCTGAAATACACATTAAAGACTGAAGTGCAGCGTGAGGCAGAAATTGGTACCTGGGAGAACAGCCAGGTGGGTAACTATTACTGATCAAATCATTAGTTAAATAATTAACTTCTCTTTACTGTAGTTAGAGAATCTGGACAACCTATCTGAGGTTGTAGAAGCAGTAAGGATCATTGCTCTCAAACTCAGAATCTGATTTCTTTTCACTACACTCTACTCTTTCTCCAAGAGATGATAGTGACTGTGTACTGATACCCTTACCATATTCTCAGCCCTGTGCTGTGCTGAGCCAGGTAGTATTACTACTCTCATTTTACGGCCGAAGAAACTAAAGTTCAGAGGGATTCCAAAACTTCCTAGAGCTCCCAGAGCAAACAAAAGGGAGCCAAGATTTAATGATAGGTTTTTCTAACCCCAAGGTGTGAGTTCTTTTCAACTACATAGCTTTGCCTGGAATGATAGAAACTGAGTTAATAACACAGGTGTTTACCTACAGACGAGCTGGTATTATGGGTAACTCATACTAACAAAGTAATTGATTGGGTTTGTGGTATAGGGACAAGGTGGTTTTAAAAGGACCTCCCACCTATACAATCAGGAAGCCAACTGAGAAGTTTGTTGTGCTATTCATCTTGACGAGATATTCAGGACTGAACCGTGCCAAGCATGGAAAAATCTAACTCTTTCCAAATGAATCCCAGAATCCTGGAGAAGAAAAGGTGACTCATACAAGAAAGTCCTTTAAAAGCATCTTTTTATTTGCTATAAGAATATAATCTGGCATTTCTATAAAATCCATCATGCAAAAAACATGGTTGGCATTTTACAAGCAAAGCAGAATCTCAATAGCTGTACATTTGTTCAATCAACATATTAGCCACAGCTGAAAAACAGCATCAGGGGATAAAAGCATACAGAAAGAGCCAACTTTCGTCCCTAGGATCATGGCTTCTAACGTCAGGAAGCACAGTAGAGAAAGCACAGTTACCTTGATGTCTCAATGCCTAAGACTGAAAGTATCAGGGGAGATTTGAGGAACATCACTGATGACCCACTGGGATGCCAGGAGGCCACTGCCCAGTTATGGGCAGTTTCACTGTGTGCCTCCATGGCTCTGGAAAGCAAGCATGGAGGCATCTGGAGACAAACAGGGAGGAATTACCTGCAGAGCTAACCCACTTCAGGCGGAATAGACCCTGCGAGCCCACAGAAGGATCCTTTTGCTCCGGCACCGAGCCGGGAGTTAAGAATTACAATTGCTTTCCTAACCAAAAGTCACAGTGATTTTTCTTTTTGTATAGTAATTAAATTTCCCTGAAATACCATCATCAAGCACGTTATAAGTAAATTGCTCAGTAGCATGGTGGGCACTAAACTCTGGAGCTGGCTCAGCTGGCGTAACTGTGGTTTGCTAGAAGTGAGCTGGGGCGAAAGAGGGAAGGAGAGCACAGCAAACCCTTTACAGTTAGACCCCAAAGGCTGTGACCTTCAACGCACAGCTCTTTCTTTGCAGCGGTGCCTGAGAGTTCTTTCTGGGTGTGGAAGGCTCCTGGTTATATTGGTTGTGCTCCTATCACTCACCGAGTTCAGCAGTAACAATCCAAACCTACGTTCTCCTCAATATTCGCCACAAAAGGCAGTGGGTAATATGCCCACTTTCTAGTTAAGCAAACATAGGCTTTTAAAGGTTATGCCATTAAACCAGGGACGTGCAGCTAGTTACAGATGGGACAGGATTGGCGATCAGGCCTGCTGGACAGCAAACCTAAAGTTTTCCACTGCACCAGAGCATTTCTGAAGGGATCGAAAGCTATTTCTGGACTTGAACGTTTCCTTACCATTTTGTGTGATTTTAGTCCCAAAGTAAAAAGTCCTGGAGAGATTCAGAAGAGCTAAAAATCCCACAGTGAAGAGAGGTGAGTTATTGACTTCATTCCAGCAAGAGCTGTGAGAGCAACTGAGATCCCAAAGGGCCCCGGCTATAGGATCTGCTGGGAAATTGATCTGGAATTTAACTTAGAGGTATCTCCAACTTAATGGGGAAAAATCTGCAAGGAAGGGATTCAAATTAGGTTCGGGAATTTACACCCTTCTGCCCCAGGCCCACAAGATCAAAGGGGCATCTCCTGGGGCAGATCTCAAACCTGGGGTCTCTGAGGCATGGGCATCCCATTGATTCCTAGCATCGTCAACTGTAAGTGAAAGCAGCACATTAGAAGAAATAGAGCCAAAATGTGTCTGCTGCAAACTCTCACATCTCTAGCAGTACAAAACGAGGCCACTAGGCAGGAAGCATGCAATGAAAACCAAACCAAGGATCTTTTTTTTTTTTTTTTTTTTTGACTTGTATCTGCTTTGTGAAGCCTCAGTTCAGAATTCTCCATGAACTCAACTGTTCATCAGTCTTCTTTTCCCTCTGCCATGGTTACATTCAGAAACACAACTTTCAACTTTAATGGGTTTACTTTGAAAGTTACATATTTACCCGAATTTTAAATATTATCATAGTCACCATATTTAAGGAATGCACTTCGAAAAACATCTCTTCCTATTATGTTTAAAACTGGAAAAGATGTTTTAAGAAGTGCATTTCTTAAATACGATGACTTTAAACCAATATTCTTACCGGGGCAAGTCAACTTCTAGGGGTAAAAGAAGGGTCAGTGGGAGGAACCTTCTAAAGAGGATGCATCATTTTAACTTGGGTCCGACTGAGACTTTGAAAGTTCTATACAAATAAAAGCCACATGAGACTAGTCGCTCACTCCTGGAGTCTCCGTTGACTCCCAGATCCAGGTACGGATGGGTCGGTAACAGAATGACAAAGGGGAGAATCACACAGGGCCTGCAGCTTGCCTCGGTGGAGTCCACCACAAAACCACCGGCCCCCGGAGCCTCCAAGGGTCTTGGAAGCGTATCCCACTGTGGCCGGTGAAAGCTGACAAGGGTGGAGTGGGCGTCTCCTTCACTCCCTCTCTTCCCTGTGACCTATTTTCTGTTCCAGTTATGGGAGATATTCTGAATCTTTTTCATTTTGATCCTCTGATCCAGCATCTTGTACCTCGCGGGATGGTCATCGGTTTTCTTTGGGACGGAAGGTGCGTAGGAGCTAGATGCGTAAGCAGGGCGTTTAAAATGGCGCAGAGGAGCCTTGATGACTGGCGGCCATGCAAAGGAAGACACACAACCATTAGCCTCAGCGATGACGTGGCACAACGGAAACACCATGGGCCACTTGCTCTCTCTGAGAGCTGTTTCCTTTCCAATCAGGAAACAGACGAGTGGGACCCTCACTGGGACTCTGGCTGCAGGTAGATGAATAAACATATTCTCACCTCCGTCATGTACTTAAAATAAAGACAGACAAATCCCTAGAGAGAGACAAGGAGGACCCCAGAAGACAAACGTTGTTGGACAAGGAGTGGATGGGGTTAAGGAAGTGAGAGGGGGCGGCGGGATCACTTTGGGGGATAGAAAAGCGAACAGGCGAGCAGAGCAGTAGCTTTTAGGGCTGCAAAGTGGCGCATGATCCAGAAGTGATTAAAAAAAAAAAAAAGGCAGCACTGAGAAAATATTTGCCAAACACATACATAAAGGTTTTGTCTACAAAATATTTTTTAAAACTCTTAAAATTCAGTAAAGGAAAATCAACAACCCAGTTTACAAAGGAGCAAACGATCTGAACCGACTCCTCACGGAGGAAGAGATGGATATGGCCAGAAAGCCACAGTTGCAAATTCAAACAGCAATGATACACACGACACACCTATCAGGATGGATAAAATCCAAAACAGAGAGGGTGACACCCACCGCCGGGGACAACGCGAGCAACAGGACTCCCATTCTCGCTGGTGGGAATGTAAAGTATTACAGTCACTTTGGAAAGACGCTTTGACAGTCTCTTAGGAAGCTGGTCATGGTTTTCCACACGATCCAGCAGTTGTGCTGCTAGGTATTTACCCAGCTGATTTGAAAACTGACGTCCACATAAAAACCTGTCCTACATGAATTTTATAGATGTTTATTCCTCATTGCCCAAAACTGTAAGCCAGGAATTCCTTCAATAGTTAATTGGACAAACACATTGTAGAACATCTATACAATGAGAGATTATTCAGTGATTAAAAGAAACGAACCGTCAAGCCACATAAAGACCTAAAGTGTTAATTGATGTCTCCTCCCTCTGCCCCCCCTGTGCTCTGCCCCCCGCCAACGGCCCCACCTCTTCCCTTCTTGGTCTTGCCGGAGACAGTGTAAGAGTGAGTAGAGGGGAAACTAGGTTAAATGATCATCGCAAACTGTTGAGATAGAAAAATTAGGTAAAAGGTATGAAGACCAGACCTGGTGCTGAGTCATTTCCTCAAACACTTGCTCTGGGTGAGGTGATTCTTTTTTTTTTTTTAAAGATTTTATTTATTAGACAGAGAGAGTTTACAAGTAGGCAGAGAGGCAGGCAGAACGAGAGGAGGAAGCAGGCTCCCCGCTGAGCAGGGAGCCTGATGCGGGACTCTATCCCAGGACCCTGAGATCGTGACCTGAGCCGAAGGCAGAGGTTTTAATCCACTGAGCCACCCAGGCGCCCCAGGGTGAGGTGATTCTAACAGCACTTACAGCGGCGGCAAAGAAAGGTAATAAACAGGTGGGTCAGCTTTAAGGGCTCAGACTGGGGGACAGATCCGTGAAACAGAAGGTTACCCCTGTGAAAACCAATTTCACAGCTCTCTTCCAATATGATCAAGCAAAAGATCAGAAATAAATATACAATCATAGGGGTCAGTTAAGTTCTGGTACATTCTTAAAATATACTACCGCGATAGTATGGAAAAGCCATATAGATGTCTGTTAATAAAAATAGAGGTTCATGTAATCCTGTTAAATTGAAAGAGCAGTAAATATAACCTAATCTCATTACAGTGAAAATGTATCAATATAAGCATGAGAAAACCCAGAAGATCATACAGTTAAATCATAGCAATGATTATCTCTGAGGAGCTTAAACATGGTTTTTGGTTGGTTGGTTCCATTTCCTACTTTTTCTACGTGGATCAGGTTTTGCTGATGCGACTTTTGAAAAAGAAACATACTGCTAAAAATTTCTTCCATAGAATCATACGTCAGAGCTATTCTGCAAAATCGTATGTAACAAAAAGCCAGCAAAACTGAAGTCACTTTGGGTTTCAGTACGAGACATCTCAGAGAGCTCAGAGCTGACTAGACTTTTTCCCATCTGTAGACTAATAGTCATTTGTTGACTTCCTTTTTTTTTTTAAGATTTTATTTATTTATTTGACAGAGAGATAGATAGAGTACAAGTAAGCAGAGAAGAGAGAGAAGCAGGCTCTCTGCTGAGCAGGGAGCCCAAGGTGGGGCTCCATCCCAGGACCCTGGAGTCGTGACCTGAGCTGAAGGCAGCTGCTTAACCAACTGAGCCACCCAGGAGCCCCCATTTGTTGACTTCTTAGAGCACTCAGGTGTTGCTGATAGAACAGTGAAGAAAACAAACCAAAATCCCTGCCCTCATGGGGCTTCCCATCTAGTGACCCCCACCGAAACTTGTCACTTCGCTCACAGAAGAAGAAAGCTTTCCAGTCGAATAAGGGACGCTATTACTACCATAACACCCACACCAACTTTGCCTTCTCAGTTTGGCTAACATGTAGTAAAGATTTGCAGCAAATGGTCCAGTGGTGACATAATATGCACGCAGAAGAAGAGAGGGTTGTTTATTTTTTTAAGACCTCAGAGCACTTAATTCTGAGTTTTATGGTAAACAGCACAAAAAACTCTAGGAACAAGTACAAAAACAGCCCTGTTACCCTGGAGAAGGGGGTAGAAACAAGAGAGACCAGATAAAAAGCTGCTTGTTGCAAACGTCTGGGCTAGCTGATTTACTGCTCTTCAAGTCACAGTCCCTCTCCACATTCATTCTTTCTATTTTCACTACTCAGCATGAACCCAGCCAAAGCATTATTGAATTTCCCACTTCTCAGCATGAAGAAACAGTTACCGTTTGCTGGAATTCTGATTGTCTGAACAAAAACTCCCCTTGCCACCAGAGTCACTGCAAATAGAGTTGAACCTGCTGATAGAGATCGGCTCCCCACCAAGATCGTGGAAATACTTATATGCCTGCTGTCGCCCTTACTCAAAATGTTGGAAAAAAGAAAAATTCATACAGTGCTGTTTTGTATGCATTGATTGCCTTTCCGGTCTGCAGGGGAACGTGATTCGATGACAGAGCAAAACAGCAGAACCAGGGTTAAGGACACCATCTTGAAGTTAATGGAAACCTTTGTTCTGGGGTGCTGGCGTGGCCTCCTAGGGCTCTTTCATTTGTCTACTGGCTATTCCTAAGATACTGGAAGAGGATCTGATCCTTCCACTTTCAACGACTACACACGTCCCACAGCTGAACCCAAGCAGTAGTGGGTTCTACCCTCCTTCTCCCAGGGTAGAGAAGAAGAACCAAACTTGGCACAGAATCCCCTCCCCTCCATATGCTCGATGATTAGCAAGTTGGACCTTTTTTTCCTTGGGGACATATTCACAAAGTCTGCTCTCATCTTTTAGAGCAATTTACTTGGTGGAAACGGTCTAATTAGCTAATGAAGATTTGACAAAGGCACATATCGCTGCACAGAGCCTGGATTGGGGAGCCATTATCTATATTACTTTCAAATGTACTTAGGAAAAGAAAAGTGCAAGACAAAAATGGACACATCACCATCCTTTATTTCACAATTACACACAATATTTGTTTTTCATAAAAGCAACACTCTTTGAGGAGTTTTAATCCTCATTTATTTAAATCTCATCTTTCTCGTGAACAACACAGTTCTCCCAATAGTGTGCATGATTTCCCTTTCCTCGGCTGCCACCAACCTGTTTTTCCCTCTGTCTCTGTCTTGGAAACCATTTTGCTTGGTGGTGTGGGAGACTAGTGTATAGAATTATTCTTCAGGAAATAGATTCAGATTTAGTCCTACATAAAATTAATATAGTTGTTAGTTCAGGTATTGGGATGTAAAAGAGGGTTTTTAAAGCACTTTAAGATTCTATTAGTCTACTGTTTCTCAGAGTACCCTTCAATAAAGTTGGGAGTATAATAGGGATTGTTGGGGGACAGCGAGGCTCCTTAGTCAAATTTAACTGGGTTTAAACTACTATCTTCACGGCAGGACTTCTCAGATACCTAAATAATGGGGATGCGTGTTAGGAATCCTGAAGAAGAGGCAAAAGCATGTGGTTTTTCTCCATTTTGTTAGGCAAGGGAACTCCTTGACAGGACATCTCACAGAGTGTTCAGTAGAAAACACTCTCAGAAATGACTGGCCTCGTTCCTCATCCTTATCTATGGTGTCATATCATAGACCATCAGAAATCCCTACTTCAGGACACCCTGTTTTGCACTAAGTGAGAGAAGGCCGAGAGAACGATCACTAGTCCTCGCCTCCTGTCGGTCCTGCCTAATCTTCATGAGTTTAATAACAACCTGTGTGAGAATTTTTCTCTGTTCTTTCAATCCCCTGTGACTTCATGGGGATCATCTCCCACCACTCGCATGGCAGCGGCAACTCTGTGTAGAGAATTTCTGAATCTCTGTTGCAGAGAACTACCTCTGAGGGCAGCAACATGCTCTGCTCTTAATTTCTGAATAAATTCAAATATTAGCACCTTCTTAAATTAAGAAGTGTTGGACATATGTTTTCTGCCCTTTCAAAGATAATGTCATGAAATGACCTTTGGGGGAAAAAACATTTCCATTCTAGACCTTTTCTATCTGCATTCACACACACACACACACACACACACACACACACACACACACACACACACAAACACACACTAAAAAATAATCATTTGTTGCCTCTGAAATGTTTTACATGAAGAATAAATTCCCATTGCCATTCATTTCATTTCTAAAAGCAGTGTCTACTTGTGGTATCTCCCTGAAAGCTGATGGAAAGCTCTTATAAAAAATGCACAAAAATCATTCACAAGTTTTGAACTGCAAGGGGTTGGAATGCTAACAGCAGCTCCATCAAGGACGGAATGACCCAAGAACCGAACTTGTCATTTTCATATCGGGATTCACCATGATAAGATAGTTATGACATCTGATGCTACATTGTGTACTAGGCACAATACTAAGAATTTAATGTGAACTAGCCTTTAATCTTCTATACAATCCTATGAAGCAAGCACTGTTATGACCCCCTTTTGGGGTGAGGAAAACTGGGACTTAGAGAGCTTAAGGAATTTAACCAGCCTACACAGCTGGTATGCAGGAAGTCTGGATTCTGGATTCACATCCAAGCAGCTCAACTTCAGAGCCTTCACCCGATATTTAAAGCAACCTTGGACCAAAGTTCAGAGTAAGTTTTAATAACTACCATGATAGTTAAAAGAGTGAAAACAGTACTTCATTTATACTCTCAGTATTTGAGTACATAATCTGTGTAATATACAGGATTCTTGAACCTGCTCATTAGTAGCTATAGTCACACTTCCCTCAAATCAAAAGCAAATCATCTCCCCCAACAGACAAACACTTAATATAATTTGTGGTCATAGCTCAGGAAGGAATTACATAAAGGTTCTGGCTAACAGGTTCCTTAAATAACTGCTTTTATCTCTTCCTTCACTTATGCCAGGTTGGAATGTGAACAGGAATTCCAAAAGTCACAACCACTCTTGATGAGCAATCAAGCCAAGCAGAGCTTGGGTGGATCTTGGGTGGATATTTCATTGGGTGGTTCCCACTCTGGCCACATAGGAGAACCATCTGGGGAGCTTTTAAAAATCCCAATACTCAGGTCATACCCCAGATCAATGAAAGCAGAATCTATGGGGGTTAGTCTGAGACCTCAGGAGTTTTTAAAGCTCTTCAGATAATCCCACTGTATGTGAGTTTGAGAGCTACTGTTTTGGTCTCTCCAAATGTCTCCTTCCTTATCTTCACAAATGAAACAATAGTACTAATGTTTTGCACACACTAAAAGTGTTATGGAAACTGTAGAGAGCTAGCCAGTGTTGTTGCTATAGTTTGATCACAACAAACTCCCTAGGGTGGGGAAGAGTCTTTTATGAATCTGTTATGGTTACATGTGGTCTTCACAATTATGGTCTTTTTTTTTTTCCTCCTGCCCACCACATTTTGTTCTTCTTATCAGGTCTACCATGGAGACAAACGCTCTGAGAAATGAAAAGACATTCTTTTGTTGGAGAAAGCAACTCCGGTGCTATCATTTGAGGATTATAAAACCCGCACCAAGAAGAGCCAACCCCAAGATGAGTCATTGTTTTCTAAATAAATCTCACATATGGAAAAGGAAAAAATAAGACCAAAGAGCATGTTCCTGATGTCTAAGAGGGGAGAGATAAGAGTGAGAGCTCTGTAGGCAGAAATCTAGTTTTAAAGCCTGCTTCTACAATTCCTGCTTTTTTCTTGGGCAAGTCACTTCACCTGTGAGCTGCACGTTTCTCCTCGGTAGCCCGGATGTACCAGTACTGCCTCTCTTGCAGGGCTCTTGCAGGACTCAGCCGGACTCGCTGTGTCAAGGATTTCCTACAGTGTCTGCCATAAAGAATGCTTCAGTCCATGATGACTTCTCTTAAGATCATCGTCGTGATAGTGATCATGTCCAAGGGTAACTCCTGGTGGATAAAGCAGGACTAAAACCCTGAACAGACAGAATGCCAGCGACTTCTAGGACAGGCACTGACATTTCTTGCAGGACTGATTTTGGGCTGCTAGTTAGGGCATTGCTCAGTTTGAGACAATCTGCCTGATGTTTCTTTATGCCTCTGGATTTGTCTCCCTTCTGGACTCTTTCTAGCTTCTCTCTGGGATTTCAGATTATTTGGAATTCCAAACCAGGCTTATGTCTGATTCTGACCAAATCAGCCACATTAGCTAATTTGGCATGAATCAGTGGCATTTTGAAGGTGAGATCATGAGAAAACACAAAATCAGCCAAAAGACTCTATTCAATGTTAGCATCAGCTCCACAGAGAACTGAATTCATCAAGAAGTGTTCATCCCATTCCCAAGGCAGAAGCACTCTCTTTAAACCTCTAGTATTTGGCTGAATTGGCTTTCCAAGCTGGTCTTTTCCTTAAGGGGTGAGTGGAAGATACTAATTTATTTCAACAGAAAAACAGACTTGGTTCTTGTTCATTATCTAGGCTTCCCATGAGATGCTTTAAAAAATGAAAGTGAAACATAACAAGCTCTTACAAACCCAAGGCTCTGCTGTTTAAGCAGACCAGAAGCATGGTCTCCATCCTCTATAGTTTGCAGTGTTTTTACACCCCTGGTTGCAGCCACCCCCATCCTTGGAAGGGGCAGATTCAGTTCTGTCTCCACCCCTCTCTGACGCAGGCACACGATGTCAGTTTCCCACTTGGAAAACAGAGATGAGAAGTCTCACTGCAGAGAGTTGTGATGAGGAGGAAAGGAATCATGCATGTGGAGCAGTCAACATGGTACTGACACATAGTAGGTGCTACCTTGCTCTTGCTTGCCATCCCTTCCTCAAGTGAAGATCTAGAATTCTAGAAATTAGCTGGAAGGTTTGCAACTTCCGGGAAAATTCAGCAGTGACGTACTTCCCCAGTTAGGGAATTCATCTGTCTCCTCAAGACGCAAACAGAATTATACCGAGGCCCACACAGCAGGTGCTATAATTTAGCAACGTTAACCCAGCCGGAAAATCACTCATAAACCATGCACATTATATGTACTGTTGTCTAAGGTGATGATCTACTCTTAAACTCTTCAAGGTGTATTTTATATTAAAACTACAATAATGAGGGGCACCTGGGTGGTTCCGTCAGTTGAGCATGTGCCTTCAGATCAGGTCATGATCCTGAGGTCCTGGGATGGAGCCCCACATCACATCAGGCTCCCTGCTCAGTGGGGAGTCTGTTTCTCCCTCTCCTCCTCACCCCCACTCAGGTTCTCTCTCACTCGCTCTGCTCTCTCTCTCTGACAAATAAATAAAAACCTTTAAAAAAAAAACTACAATAATGAAACCCACCATCTACATTTTAAAGGATGCTGGCTCTCCACAGACTTCACCTCAAGAAAATAAGAATGCTAAATGCTCTACTGGTTCCTTATTTTCACTTCACAGAGCAACGAGCACAGAAACAGGAAGCCTACAGTCTGAGAAGCTACCTAGAAGGAGCTGAGATGATGCTGCATGAACCAAACTACCACCTAGGAGAGGAAGATGACCCTGTCAGCATTTCCAGGTCCCCAGAGGAACCTATGTCTGTAGGGAAAAGATAAACCACATGGTTTTGTTGCCCTTCATCCAGCCCGAAGCTGTGTGCTTCTGCCTGCAGTCCTCAACCCTGGCTGCACCTCAGATCACCTGGAGAACTTTAAGTCTACAGATACCCAAGCCCTGCCCCCAGGAGTCTCTGAAGCAATCCAGTATTTTAAGATGGAACTCAAGCCTCAGTATGTTTGTCATGTCCAATGACTCTAATGTGTTGAGAAACACTGGCTTAAGTGCCAAGTTTGTTTTGAGACTAAGTCAACTTATACTTTGATATAAGGGATGCCTGGGGCAGCTGGCGAGGTCTTATCATTACATGCAGGAGCTTCCAACCCTTGGCCATGTGCTTAGATCTGTGACAAGAATGGAATCCATGAGGGATGCCTGGGTGGCTTGTGCCTTCAGCTTAGGTCATGATCCCAGGGTCCTGGGATCAAGCCCTGAATCAGGCTCCTTGCTCAGCAGGGAGCCTGCTTCTCTGCCTGCCACTCCCCGTGCTTGTGTGCTCTCTCTCTCTCTTTCTGACAAATAAATAAATAAAAATCTTGAAGAAAAAGGAACTGAACAGGTAGTGTGGTATTATTACAGGAGAAGCATGGGTTGGGACAGCACATCACTGGGTTAAGCTACTACTAATTGTAAGATTCTAAGGAGATAAACTATTCTGGGAATCAGGATTTTGTTTTTATTTCTTGTTTATCTGTAAAATGGGAAGAATAATAACCACCTTGCATGGTGTTGCGAGGATTTTAAAGGGGATATAAATGAAATAAGTATATACAGTACCCTGTAAACTTGTGGACTGCCAGTATGTCATAGGTACGTGGTATGTGGCTACCATTACCACATAGCACAGGGGAGAATGGTCCTGTCTTCACTGAGGGCCTTTTAATGGTGACTTTCCTGATGGATTTCTTATTCTAGCATAGAAAAGTCATATAATTCCCCACACAACTGGCTACTGCTACATGAAAGACCTTACCAAACAATGAAGAGGTTAACTTAATAAATTCATTTGTGAACACTGGCATGTCATTCTGATTCACAAAAAAACTAATTATTCAAAATGTACATGTATATATGGACATATATATGAGCTACCCAAGGAAACCACTTTGCTGAAACAAGTGCCATCCGAAGTAAAGCAAAAACATCTAGCCCACTAAACTATTTATACAACATACAAATACGGATGTTCATGCGATCGCATTGGGCAAAGCCTAACCATGAATGTGAATGAGTGCTGGAAATCCTGACTGGGGTGGGAAGTGTGACTTAGATAACCAACCAGGATGAAAGAAGTTTCAGTCCCTGAATTCTAATCTTGATGCAATTAGGAAAATAACAAGGGCACTTTTGATTCTTAAGACTCTTTGCATTTATTATGCTGAGGCATAATAATTCTTCAAGTCACCTTCATTGGAAGCTATTCTTAAATCACTGACGCCCTGGTTTTTTCAATGCTTCTTTATGCTTTACCCCACAGATAATTAATCCTGGCTACACACCTCACAGGGATAGAGACAGGGTGTTATGTACACTTGCATTCCCAGGGCCTAATCACAGAACTGGCAACAGTTGGTGCTAAGAAATATTTTATGAATGAGTAAACTACTCTGCATCACACTCAGTAACCTTCATAAATCTCCACTTACTGAAGAATAAACGAATCACTTAGAATACACACCAGCTGGCAAAGCTGATTGGCATCTACAGACCCTGATAGTTCCTTCTTGCCCCAAAATGTCTTGATACCCAGATTTACTGCCCATGTTGCTCCAAGAAGGGAATCAGCAAGTTCCTTCCCTTTGAAGTCTCTAGTATGAAGCATGAACACCTCCTGCTTTAGACAAACACAACCTCAGCTCATTTCTACAGATCTTCCCAGAGTATGGAGAGGCACTGGGGCATGGTGTTTGAACCCCATTCCCTCTGATAAAGAAGTGAAAGAGGAGGAGCAATTAAGTAAGGCTGGAAAAGAAGCTCTCTTCTTACTCAAACAATGGCTGGCTATGAAATGCCCTGTGACCTGATGATTTAATGATTAATAGTTTCATTTCATAAATTACTATTTTAATTAATTAAAAAAGAACAAGAAAGTCCCCCCTCAAGGAGGGATCATCTTCAATTTAGCACTTTCATTCTCTTTGCCTCAGCAGACCCAATGTATGTGAGGCATGCTGTTTCAAATGAGAAAAATAGGGGTGCCTGGGTGGCTCAGTCAGTTAAGTGGCTGCCTTCAGCTCAGGTCATGGGATCGAGCCCCACATCAGGCTCCTTGCTCAGCAGAGAGACTCCTTCTTCCTCTCCCTCTGCCTGCTGCTCTGTCTCTGTCAAATAAATAAACAAAAATCTTTTTTAAAAAATGAGAAAAATATGTTGGAGGAAAACTAAGTCTTTTCCTTGAGCTTTTTCCATCCATGTGCGCAGTTTTCCACATGTGCAGATGGGATGGGAAGGCTCCGTCAGTAACTCTGCCCTTTGTTCATACCAGTAAGGACCTATCCCAGAAGAAGGCTGCAAAGCTAAATTTCAGCAGGTTTCTGGAGTTCTCAAGTGCTGAATCAGTAAGTCACAAATGACCTTTGGTCCAGTCCACGGTAAGAATGACAACCGCCACTCCTCAAACTGAACTCAAGATAAAAGAATCACAAAGAGAGTACTCACTGCAATCTTCACTTAAAAGATAGTATGGGATCCCTCCACACCCACGGCTGCACGTGAAATTAGTGCAGGGGTAATTGGTCTAATCCCCGGGCAGAGTAAGAAAGGTGTTTACAGTACAGATTATTTGACATCAGTTTTTACCCAGGAGCAACGAAACTCAAGCAAAAAGCATGGGGTGCCTTGCCGCCTGCTAAGTTCAGGCAAGCTGCTTATCCAATTAGGCTCCAGTTCCCTAATCTGTGAAATGGAGATAAATTACCTTCCTTACAGAGTTGTCTTGAGGATTAAATGAGGTAATACACATTAAGAATCCAGCATTATCCCTGATAGTTAATAGATGTGCAATACAAATCAAAGTATTTATTGTTAAAAACCTGTATTAGGGAGGTCGGAAGTTATTTTTTGAAGTTTACCGCTCGTTAACTTATAATACACGTAATACTTGGTCTTGGTTTAAAAAAAAAAAGTGTAAGCTTCCTAAAATGTCTTCAGACCTCAGAGCTGGTCAGTTCTTTTCCGAGGAATCCTCTGGATGGACGTTTTATCTGTAGTCCCCTAGAATAGGACACACGACAATGTCATTGCAAGCCAGCTGGCATTTCAACAAGCAAACTCTTTCTACATCAGGCATGGAGATTAGAAGCAGAGCTGCATCTATGCCAACACTACGGTGCACGCCAGCAGCCACACACACACAGGAGCCATCAGCTGTCTGCATCCGCGAAGGGGACGGTACCGTACCTTTCCGTCTAAGGATCACTTCCGGAAAGTGGTGTGACTGAGGCGCCCTGGGGAATCTGCTCAGAAGTCAGTCATTGACTAGGCTCCTTCGTTAGCGGTCATGACCGTGAGTAGTGCTGAAGCTCTGGGCCACTCCTCCAGCGAGAGCCAACATTTCCTAAGCTCTCCACCATTTTCAGCCCCCCCATGGAGCGTGATTGGGTTCACAGACTTTATGGGGCATAGTGGAAGGTGGTTCTAGAAAAAAGTCAGCTGCAGGTGCTATTACTTTAGTCACTTTGCTATAGATAACGCAAATAATCAAGGAGCTGTCGCTAGGAGAGTCTCCCCGTTGCTGGAGCTTTAGGATGACCCCTTTGATAATTTCGGAAACCACACAAGCAGTTCCTTAATGAAGTGGTCTCTGATGGCTTCTGGATTGAAGCATCTTACCAGCAGGGCTTTCTTCATATCTGAATCCTCATCTCCCAAAACCCATCTATCCCAATATGTTAGAAAGGGAAAACACTGAATTTCTCCAAAATATATGTAAAATCACGTTTATGTGGACGAAACTAAACAAAACTGTCTTGGGAGACGGCCATAGGTTTTTCACTTAAAATTCTTAATACATAACATTTTGAGTATGCAGAAAAGTGGGGATAATAATAATGTCAAATTCCCATGTATTTTCAATACAATGTAATCAAACCTTAACATTTTGTATATTAACTCATAAGTTTATTTAAAGAGATTAAATGTTGCAAATAGAGTCGAAGTACCTAGTACACTCTTCCAGGATACTTCTCTCCCCCCACCACACAATAAATATCACCTAGAATTTGATGTTAATTATCCCTGTGCATAGAAACACTCAATTATTGCATTTGTATGCATCTGTTAAATAGCTAATATTTTTGCTGGTTTTAAGAGATAATATAAATTGTGTTAGATGGTATATATATCTTGTTGCAACTTGCTTTTCTGGTTGGACATTACATTAAGCATTGCTTATAACAGCAAAAAATGAACAACAATCATCAACAGGAGAATGATTAAACATGCTTTGGCTCATTTATATAACAGACTACTGTACCGATGTTAAAATGGACAATGTTTTTCAAAGAACTTCTGCTTTATATTTTGCATAGAATTTCTTTTGCAATGTGTTAGCAAACTTTCTTTCTGTAGGTTTTTCTTAAAGGTGTGCACTTAAAAGCAGGCTAGAGCTGTATTTTGCTTTCCTTATCTAATCAGATAATGTCTCATATTTTAATACCAGAGTTTAAGCCATTTGCAATTATTATGATTACCGATATTTTTGGACTTGATTCTACTACCTAATTTTGGTTTTGTTTTGTATTTGAGTCTACTATCTAATTTCATAATCATTCTTTATTCCTTTTCTTCCTTTCTGTCTTCTATTAAGTTGATACATTTTTATATTTCCCATCTTTGTTGTTCAGTTCCCCATTTTAATGTTATAGGCTATATCTCAATTACTTTATTGATGACCCTTTGTGTTAAAAAGTTACAAAATTACGAAGTTCTGCCCAAACACAAAACAGATTTTAGCAGTCTTTAACTTTCCACTGAATAAATCTCCTTCCACCTATAGCTCCCATTTCTTATTTTAACTCAAAAATTAGACATTATTTTTTACAACTAGTCACTCAAATTTACCAACATGTTCTATTTACCTGTGTGTATACCATTTATTCTTGTTTCTCAAGGTGCAAGAAGATACACCTTGCTTTGGGGTTTCGTTTTTCTTTTCTTTCTTTTCTTTTTTAAGTATATCCCTTAATCTTTCTTTTACTGAAGTCTGCAACTGGTAAACCATGTCATTGCATACCTGAAAATGTTTTTACTTTGCCTTCATTCATAACTAATAATTGAGCTATTTTAGTTATTATATATTGGTTTACTTTCCCTCAACACATGGAAGATACATTTTCGTTGTCTTCTGGCATCGACTATTACCAATGCAAATTTTACCATTAGTTGGTTGTCTTTTTATTTTAAGTAAAGTGCTTGAATATAGCCAGCTTCCCATGGCATTAAAGAATATCTCATTCTTGGGGTAATTTTAAGCAATCTCACACAATATCATTAGATACGCATTTGGTTTTATTTAGGTATGGCACTGAGCTGCATTTTCTGCCCAAGGTGAGTCTTTAGAGCCATTTATCTATCTTCCAAGCTCTTTCACTTTTTATTGAGATATAATTCACATACCATAAAATTCATCATTTGAAGTGTACAGTTCAGTTACCGTACTCACAGGGTTGTGCAGCCATCACCAATATCTAATTCCAAAACATTTCCATCACTATGAAAAGAAATCCCATACCCGTGAGAATTCACTCCTCATTTTTCTCTCTCCTCAAGCTTCTAGAAACCCCTAAATCTACTTTCTCTTTCTATGGATAAGCCTCTTCCGAATATTTCACATAAATGAATCACAAAATGTGTAGCCTTTTGGCCTTTTGTGCCTGGCTTCTTTCACTTAGCAAAATGTTTTCATGGTTCATCCATGTTGTAGAATGTACAATACTTCAGTCCTTCAGATAGATAATAGATAATAATCTATTGTATAGGGGCTCCTGGGTGGCTCGTTCAGTTAAGCATCCACCTTCAGCTCAGGTCATGGTCTCAGGGTCCTGGGATCGAGCCCCACATTGGGCTCCCTGCTCAGTAGGGAGTCTTCCCTTCCCTCTCCCTCTGCCTCTCCTCCCAACTCATACTCTCTCTTTCATATAAATAAATAAAACCTTTTTTAAAAAGCTGTTGTATGGATACAGCACATTTGGTTTATACATTCATCACTTGGTAGACATTTAGTTTCTCTCCACTTTTTTAGCTATTATGAGTAATGCTGCTTTGAATATTTGTGGACAAGTTTTTGTGTAAACATATCTTTTCAGTTCTCTTGGGAATGGAATTGCTGTGTCATTTGGTCGTTATATGTTCAACTTCTTGAGAAACAACCAAACTCTTTTCCAAAGCGGCTGCACCATTTTACATTCCCACCAGCAATGTACAAGGTTAGTAATTTCTCCACATCATCATCATACTTGCTAATTTTGTCACAATTCTAGTACATGTAGAGTCATTGTGGTTTTGATTTGTGTTTTTCTAATGACTAATGATATTGAGCATCTTTTCATGTTCCATTTGTATATCTTTTTTGGAAAAAATGTGTATTTAAATCCCCTGTCCTCTTTTTAATTGGGTTATTTATCTTTTTGTTGTTGAGTTGTAAACATTATTCACATATTCTGGACACTAGACCCTTATCAGATACATGATTTTCAAATATATTCTTCCATTCTGTTAACTTTCTTTCCACTTTCTTAATAGTGTCCCTTGAAACACAGAATTTTTTATCTTTAATGAAGTTGTGTTATATCTTTTTTTCTTTGGGTTTTGGGTGTCATATCTAAGAAACCATTATCTAATCTGAGGTAATAAATACTTATCTCTGTATGATCTAAAAGTCTTACGGTTCATGTTCTTTCATTTTTTTATATGGTTCCGTCTCTATACTGTGTTTGCTATCAAGTCCTTAGGACTAACTTCCAACATTAATTCTCTTTTCAGCTGTATTTCACATTGTTTTTCTTTCTTTTTCTAAGTTGCGATGACTATATGCTTGTTTGCTTTTTTAAATTTCAGATTTCAAATGACTTCTTTTGAATATCTCTGTTCTTGGGGGTTTTTTCCTGCATGATTTATTGTATTATTTTTCAAGGGTTATTATCCCTCTGTTTGGCTCTTTGAATATCCTTAAACATGATATTTTAAATTGCTTGACAGCCTACACCAAGAGCTTGTGGTAGAGGCATTTGAGCCAACAGAGGCAACATGTGGCATTCCTGAGGTAGGAAGAAGTAGCAAGCCGGCCATTGTAATTAGTGATGTGAGGGTATCTGCTAGACAACGCACAGTTAATTTTGTAAAGTATTTCGAGAACTACCCACTCCACTTCTACAGGGTTTGGAATGGTCAGAATTCAGTGCCTAGGACACCTAATTTAGGACCAGTTTAAACTGCCACCCTAAGGCCAAAGACAAGATGGCGGCAACTCTGACTCATAAGCCTTAGAAACCTAGCAGGCCAGCAATAAGTCCCCAGCACAACAGGTCAGAACCAGGTCAGCTCTGCCTATTACTGTGGATGTCCAGAATGATGTCAGAGGTGCCACGTGACCCAGGAATGTTATAACCTTACAGAGAAAAACAAATACCATCAAAACACACTGCAGTTGTTTGATTTGGAGCTGTTTTCCTCCTAATGTCTCTGGTCCTAAAAACACCAAAACCACAAGCAGGAACAAGATGAAAGAGGCTTCCAGAGACTATAGAGCAAGGGCTGACCAATACGAAAAAGCAAGTTAGTATAGTTAATACATCTCCAAATTTGAAAATGAGTCTTTTCTGAAGGTGTTTGTCTTCTATATGGTCATTAATGAAATTGGATAGTTCTTACTCACACACCCACGTACCCAGTCATATAGACATTAATGAGCAACCAATCCGTGCTTGTCACCTTGACAGGCACTGGGGCAAAAAAAGAAGACAGTCCCACCCTTGGAAAAGCCAATGAGTAAAGGGATTTACAAGCAAATCATTATCCATCACTACTAATTCTACCTAGATGATTTGGAAGGACCACAAAGAGAAATTAGCCAGAAGAAGAAAAGGTTAAGGAATATTCCAAGTAGAGTGACAGTGGCAAGAAAGCTCAAGGGCTACTCAGTGGACACGGAGTCCAGTGTTTGGACTGTGGTAGGGAAGCTACAGAAGTTGAGGTTGAAAAAGCAAACAGATAAAGATTATATTCCATCTAATCTGAGATGTCACTGATTGTAAAGGGAAGTATTTCATGTACAACCAAGAAAACAATGCTGCTCATTATATTATAATACAACATTGCTTGCAAGACATTCCTGCTGTAGAGGGACTAAAATGCAAGGCACTGTCCCTCTCAGAACAGATGAAATTTGGCAATTCCCAAAAGAAGAAATGTAAATGACAAATTAACACTAGGAAAGAGATTCTTTTTAAAAAATGGTAAAATAAATGCAAACTGAATATGAATATAAGTTTTTCTTATAAAATTGGTAAAGTATTAATGTTAGCATTAGCAAGGACATAGTAAAAGGCAAACACACCTCTAAAAGTATAAAATAATACTACCTTTCTGGAAATCACTTTGACGATAATGTGTCAAGAACCTACATACGTAAAAATTCTTTGAGCTAGTAATCCTCCCTAGAGTAATCTATCCCAAATGCATACTTACAGTCTCAGAAGAAGACTTATGTACAGGAATATACAGGTACAGGAATATAAGGTTATTGATAATAACAAAAATGTAAGCTACATAAAAGCCAAATTTATCAATGAATATATAAATAAATTATATAAATAAATTGTGGTATAATATGAAATGTTACTAAGTCTCCAAAATATTATTTAATATTTAATAACCTGGGGAAAATATAATGTAATAGTAAATCTTAAAAAGGAAGAAACAAAATTCTTTGTAGAATATAATTCCAATCTAGGAAAAAAAAGTCTTTAATAAAGACTGGAAGGAGGGGCAATTTGGGTTAGCTCCAAGTGCTAGCATTATTAACATTTTCCCTTCTTATAATTTTTGTTATTTTTCAAATTTGCCAATGTTTCCATTTATGACTTCTCCTTCCTCCTAAACAAATGTGTTCTTCCAAATTTTACTTGTAAAAATTAAATTATGGTAGAGAAAGTAAACCTATGCCTGGAGATGAAATGACCAATAGGTGCTCCTCATATTAAATAGTAAAAAAATAAATTAATACATTAAATAGTAATTACACAGGATCATCCGAATGCTTAAGAATTTCTGGTAAATGTCAGATGGTACCCAATATGGATCATACATAACTTCCATATTTCTCAATAGTAGGGATTAACTACGAGTCAGTACTATGCTAAATTTACAAGCATTATTTCTAAAACATATTGTCACACAGATTGATGAGAAGCAGGGGTCCAAGAAGCTGAGTAAGTGTAGCGAGCTTGCACAATGTGAACAAGGCAAAGCTGGGATTTGAACCCAAGTCTCTCACAAAGGCTCACACTCCCTCTCCTGTACCATCTGCCTCTCAAAGAAGTTCTTCCATAGCATGTCCAGATGAACATCGAGGAAGAAAAAGATTCTACTCTTTCCATCAATGAGCAGGAAAGATTATGAACCACATATGGGTACCTTATGTCCATTCCTGAAAGAGCGTTACCAATGTTGATGACAGAGGCAAAATCTCTCTGAGAGCATGGGGTGGACTGGAGAGATAAGGGGCCAGAGTCCCAGTCCATCAACTGTCAAAATCAACTGAGAAACCAGTCCTCTCTGCCACCTGTGACTGCTAAGATTATGGCGCAGTGCCATTTACCCACCTGGCAAGGTGACTCGACTTGTGGAGCTAGTGCTTGGGGCTGGCGAGCCATGAGAGCGCTTCTTTGTGCCTGGAAAGAGGAAAAGAGGGAGGGTAAGGAAGAGTAGAGTCATGGACAGACATGTTGGACGGGTAAATGCTCATCTGAAACATTATCAAATGATCCGAATGTTTGAGTCTGAAAACAACATTTGGGAGAAGGCTGGGTGAGCTCGTGAGAGCAGCAAGTACCCCATGGTCCAGAAGAGCCAGGAGCTCAGCCGTTACTTCTGTGCATGTGATGGCTCTCGGGTCTCCTGGCGGGTAGGTTGGTATGTTGGGGACCAACACAGCACGGAGCAGGGCTGCACTTTAGATCCACCAGGGAGGTTTTCTAAATATACAGTTGCCCGAGTGCCACTCCAGATTCTGTTTTCATTGTACTAGAGCGGAACTCCTTCATCGGTATTTTTAAAGTCCCCCAAATGATTTTCATGTGTTTCCAGCATACAGAACTGCTGCTGTGGATGGGAAAACTCTCAATTTAGAATGAGGAATCGGGTGGAGATGGGGTGGGCTTTGTCCCTATAGCCTTTACTCACTATTGGACCTCACGCGATTAACGCAAATCTTTGGAAGCTCAGGTCTTTCATCTGCGAAAGGAGGGAAAGCACAGTGACCTCAAAGTGTTCTGGTGAGGATGAAAGGGACCACAGTATATAAGATTGTGCAGAAGGCAACACAAATGCTGTGAGCTCCCTGGAGCTGGCATCAGAACTCCCACTGGGAAACGGATTATCCATCTCTGTTCATACGAACAGTTTCGTGGGCCATGAGACAGTGACAAGGCAAACCCCAGAGCGAGGATCAGGAAGGAGAGCAAAATGAAGGGAGGGCTGATTTGTTGTGCAAAAGAACATTTACATAAATGTGTGTGTGTGAGAGTGTGTACACACGTATATACATCTAAATTTTATCATATAGACACAGACATGCACATATCTATACACGTTCATAAAGATACATATATATCTTATACATATATATATACATGTATACAAAGATTATTTATTCATTCCTTCATTTCTTTCTTGATTTTGCCATCCACAGTAANTCATATAGACACAGACATGCACATATCTATACACGTTCATAAAGATACATATATATCTTATATATATATACGTATACAAAGATTATTTATTCATTCCTTCATTTCTTTCTTGATTTTGCCATCCACAGTAGGGCAAAAGAGGCCTGGATGTCAGAAGTCAGCAACATGGCAGACCCCTGGAGCCTGAGTCCGGCAGAACTGCAGAGAGAGAGTTCTTAAACAGAAGATACACATCATTTATGGTTATTCGTGTTCCAAGTCCCCTGGCCCTATACAAACTTTGTGTGGAGCCTACTTGGCACACACAGGCCTGGGGTCTACGGAGGTTGTGTTCATTGAGAAGCTGTCTGAGTCACCACAGTCATGGTAAAGATGGCAAGATGACCCATGGACTGATCCTTATCTGAGGAAGCAGGAACTTGGGGCTGGAAGTGAACCCCAGAGTCACTTGTGAGATGTGGACAATTACACCCGGGATGGTGCTTGAGACAGCTTCATTTTAATCTTAAAAAATAGGGTACTATGCTTGACATTCTGTGTTGTTGTTAATTATTATCATTATTATTGGCCGTAGTAGGGGTAGTGGTGTTAATGGTGGGAGGAGGACTAATAGTAAAAACAGAAAACACAAAATGAATCCAAATACCTCAGAGCCACAAGAATGGTTAATTCGCATGATGTGAGAGAAGCTGTATTTGGCAGAACTTCACGTTTCCATTGGCCAGCTCTTGTATATGCTCTGAGTATCAGAGTTGGCAGGTAAATCAGAGAGCCCAGACCTGGCTATGACCGTGATTCCGAAGTCCCTGAGGAGAGTTTTATAAATACAGCTTCCAGGGCCCTTTCCTGAACCTACTAAAGTGAAATATCCAGGGAACAGAGCTAGAAGTTTGCCTGTCAACAAGTTCCCCGGGAGGTGGGGTCTAATGACCACTGGTAGAATGAGGTGTCTCAGACACCCCGAGGTGAAAAGATTTGCCCAAAGTGATCCTCTGGGTCAGGGCCGGGGCTGCTTCATTGCACAACTCCAGGGGGTGCCATTCATACCGTATCCTACACAAAGAATGGTGGGCTTGGGTGTAACAAGTCAGCCCTGATCACCCAGATGCAGATCCAAGCCTCTGACCTTGTCCAGCGCCCTTTCTGATCCATGACAATGCCTCTGGGGCCCACTGAATCAGCATTTACACAGGGACACCAAGGACTCAAAGCATTTATCCCTCCACTCACAAAATATTTTACTTGTCTCTCTGTCCCTTTAGGATAGGGTTTCTCAGCAGCAGCAACCTGGGCCCCAGGAGCAGGCTCTCCTGTGCATAGTAGGATGTTTAGCTGCATTCCTCGCCTCGACCACTAGGTGTCAGTAGCACTTCCCGGTCGTGATCATCAAAAATATCCCCCGGACCCCGGACAATGATAAAAGTTCCCTAGGAGCAAAATTGCCCTCAGTTGAGAACCATTACTTTAGGATGGAGGCTGGGTTCAGGTTTTTTTATTCAGAGTGGTGATTCACAAATTGACCTCTCGGGTATTGGTAATACCCGTTCTTGCCCATCACGTAATTACTATGTTCTAAGCACCACACTAGTTACAGACATTTAAATGTACATTAGTTATCTTTTCTAATACTAGCTCTCTGATGGTAAAATAATTCCCACTTTGTGAAAGTTGGAGACAAAAGGAGTTTAAGTAATTTGCACAAAGCTACTAAGTGTTTGGGGCAATACTTAAGCCAAGATCCTTCAGAGTTCAAACCCAGAGAAACTTTTCCCCAAGACTCTTGCTGTTTTTTGACTAAACCCTTATCCAGACTTCATTCAAATGCAGTGATCTTAAATTTGCCTAAGGATGAGAAAAACCTAAGCAATAATTTTAACAAAAAGGAAAAACAACCAGATTCTCAGGCCCAACCGAGCGCTGGTGAGCCAGCACTTTCTGAAGGGTCTGGATGTTTGACAAGTGCCCCAGGCGATTCTGATCTTCAAGCAAGTTTGGAAAACTGTGTGTGATAGAAAGTTCCTTTTTCTTGTCTTACTCTTGGAAAATATGGCACTCCACTTTCCACAGATATTCCTGTGAACCTGAGATCAAACGTAAGGATGCCTATGTGAGCCCCTGAAAACTTGAAAAGCAATGAATGACAAGCTTCCAGTGTTAATACTTATAGAAACATTCCCTGATACCAGGTGATTTCATAGAAATGGTGCAGTTTTTTAAAAAAAAAATCACCTATGATGATCTTCCAAAAGTCTGCAGTTTGACGGCTTTTTCTTGAAGCAGCTCTTCATTTCTTTGGTATGTTCTTTGCAGACACTGAATGAGATGGGAACCTCGGAGAGCCCTGCGTCAGTGCGACAGTAGATCTGCAAGCCCTCTAGACAGGGAGTTCGTTTTCCTGTGTGCTTGATGAAATGCCCAATATATCAGATAAACGGAGAAATCATCCACACCTCTCTTAATCATGAATCACAAACAGGTCGCAGGTGGAGACATATAAAATAAACCTGTCTGTGGTTTCCCCGGCCCTTCGAGCTACATCATGGACCACTGGGGGTGTTTAGGGTCTGAGTCAACCTCCCACTGGCTCCCCGTTCACTGAGGTTGTGTTCCTGAAACCATTTTCCATACCGCAGCCACCAAATCACCTACACCTGACTCACAGTTCCATTTGCAGAAAAAACACTCAACTTCCGTAAGTTTCATGTTCTAAAACTCCACCCCCTCCCTCATTCCCATTCCCAGGGAGAGCATCAGAGACTGAGCCGGAAGATCTCGGTCCAGATCAGCTTCCAAACTGTGCCCCACTGTTCCACACCAGCAGAACGCCTTGGGACTCATAGAACTCCCTCTGGGATTTATTGGAGAAATTTCTTGGGATGCTGCTCTGTGAGCGACTGGGAATTCACTGTCTGGGCTTCTCAATCCTGGCTACGCATTGGGACCACCTGGGGAGTTATAAAGAAAATATGCAGATACCCAGGAGCTTCCCCCAGAAATGCTATTTAGTGGGTCTGGGGTGGGGCCCGGGCATGGGCATTTCTCAGGCTCCCTGCCGAGCCTGCTCTGTGGCCATGAGCGAGAAGCACACACTCAGTGAATACCTATCAACGGTACTTCAGTTGTCAGGGCAAGCGTTCTTGCTTGTGAACAACTCATGCGCTTCGTCCTCATAGATGATGTGAATCTTGTACATGGTTTCTTCTTATTTTTATTTCAGTTTCCAGGAAACTCAGATCCAATTTATGACATAATGCTGGGAACTGGGGAGGGGGGGTTGGGGGCGGGGGGGCTATGCAGCCTGAATGACCACACACTAACATTTACCCCGGTTTACTCCATCTACGCTAGCTCCTTTCTGTCTCTGATTTTATTCTGCTTTCTTAATTTTTTTTAAAAAAAATTGATGACGTTTATGTGATTTTAGAACTCCAAAATATTTTATAAGTGAAGTAGGTAAAGTGAAACCACGAATAAACAACTACACCAGGGCTGACATTGCCAAGCTTCATTTCCCTCATCTCTAGAAATTCAGAAACACTCATTTCAAGATACAACGGTGAGGATCAAGTAAGAGTTCACACGTGCAAGTGCTTAGCAAACCGCGGTGCAATGTGGTGTTTATTATTAGTTCATATTCGAAAGAAAGGGGCGTGTGTTTGTGTGTGTGTAAAGTCGCTAAGGTATCATCTTTGGAAGATAAGCATTTTAAGGTCACAGATTACATCGTCCTTGACCCAGAGAATGTGAATGTTCAAAGAATAAACAACCTAATCAGTCAGCTTGGGGCTGAAATGTCATCACTGCAGCTTGTGTGACTGGAAGTATCTCTTGACAAACGCATAGCTCTCAGATATTTCAAATTAATGTCCTTGGTTGGTTCAGCTAAGGGGCAACGAATCCAATTCATCAAGAGTCTGGAGCAGAGGACACTGATGGAAGTGACAACCAACCTTGGGGCAGATACGCACACCTATGACTCAGGACAGAGAGGTTAGCAGTAAACCCCAGTGACACGCAACTTGATGTCGAACAAATTATTTCCCTTCTGCAAAACAGCGTGAGCACTGCTAAGCCCAAGCCTGCCGGGAAAGGGTGTTTCAAGAGCCCTCGAGATCAAGCATCACCATTAGTAACGGTGCAACAGCAGGAATGTTGTTACGAGCCAGCAGACAGATCCCACGGCCAGGGGTGCTGCTGAAAGACGNGTGCCCCTGGGCTTTTTTATCCCTTTTTTTTTTTTTTTTTTTTTTTAGCATTTTGCAACATCTGACTTTGTGATACCCACAACCTCTGATCTCTACAGCTCAGCACATCTACAAACACCTTCTCTGTGTTCCACTTGGGGTGCCGCAGAAGGCAACAAGCCATTGCCTGCTGCCTCGGGACAAATCCCCAGTTCTGCCTCTTCCCATCCTTGACACAAGAGCATCAAGAGAAGCCCACGTTCTGGCTGGGGCATCACTGAAGGAGTCTGGAGGGCTTCAAACCCACCCATACTTCCCTAAGAGTCCTTTTCCAATAGTACATCAATTAGAACTGCTTATTCCTTTTTTTCTGCCCTATACACCGACTTCGATACCATGCCTGCTTTGTAACCAGATCTCTGTTCATCACAAAAAACAGTGACCAAAACCACAAGAGCTATTCAGACACACATTATACACTCTTAAATATGGCTGTTTTAATAGCTGAACATGCTTTGGAATTGGTTCAGCACATGACGAGTCAAACGAGTGTTCACGAGTTTTGACCCTCTACCTATAGATCTAGGAGTTCATCCAATGGAGATATTCAGGAATGTGACAGAGCCTTATATACAAAGAACTCCACTGCTATATTATTTACAACAGCAAAATAAATAAATAAATAAACAAGTACATGTAACTTAATTGTCCAACAGCAGAGTTGGTTAAGTAAACTGTGCTAGAGCCACCAAATGAATTATTTTGCTACCGAAATTATATCAATAAAGAGTGGTTTTTTTTTAATGGGACAGTGCTTATAATCCAATGCTATGTGGGCAAACCGAAACACAAAAGTGAACATACAGCACCGTATGGCCTCCACAAACCAAAAACCATAAGGAAATGAGGAAAGAAGTGACAGTGAATAATTGTTGGGTAGGGTAATATAAGTGAATTTAATTTTATTACACTTTTCTGTATTTTTAAATACGAGTAAGTTCTGTTTCTGCTTTCAGAAAAAGAATTTACAAAATATGTTTCAATGCATGGCAAACACAGCCATTTTGGAGGACAGTCACGGCCCCCTTTGTCCGGGTAATAATCCAGTGGGGTTACTACACAGGGACAGCACAGGAAGGTGGCCGGGCAGGGGGCTGCTATCTGTGTCAGACACACCCTCCCCACCATTAGACAAGTCCCTCTTCCTGGCTGGTGTGAAGGAGGTGGGCTGGGCGCTGTCCTGTATGTAAATCACTACTACGCCCACACACAGGGGTAACGACCATTCCCTAGTCAGACCCCTCATGTTCACTGCTGGAGAGAAAGGAAATATTGCCAGGTAGGCCCTTCAAGAGAGAAAGAAAGATGAAAAGTCTAGAATTTGAAAACTGGCATCACGGGATTGTCAAACCATGTCATCGTACCCAGAAGAAAACGAAACATATGGAGGCCAGCTTCACTGCATGAATGCTGACACTTCTTAAGCCCTGAGGAGCTTTTGATAACCCACCCACCTAGTCCCTCAAAAAAGATGACATGAGCCGAGCTTTACTGTGTAGCTTCTAGGGTGCAGGCAAAGGCACTCGGTACCTGGGTATTACGTGGCGTTCGGAGGAATACAAAAGAGACAGATGGTTGAGTGAGCTCTTGGACAGCCCCGTATCTGGGACAGAACACAGACAACAACAGAAAACATGAAAAGAAAGAAAAAACAGCATTTGATATTTCAAATTCCAACCAAGAGATTAACTCATTTGTTTTTATTTGGTAATCAGAAGAACATACAGGTACTTATTCATCACTAGATGATGGGGGAAATTATACATCGACAGACTGTCAGTCTCATCTGTGCAATAAAGATTTACAAGAAACACATCTTAATTTATTGAGAGCAGTTGAGCGTTTCTGTTTTACATGAATCTTGAGGAATTATTTTTGCATTTGGAGGTGTGATGCTATGGTATTTGAACAGTTTGTTTTAGTACAAACCAGCATCATAGGGAACAAAACACTCTTCTCTAGAATGGATGGCCATTCTCTTGCCCTGTGATATACGAATGCAAATTGCAACCTGCATTTTATCTGCTGGAGACATATTTTACATCATGGAAGGACATTCTATCACCGCTGTAAAAATAAACCTAAGTATATTTTACCATCTTCCCTTTTGGAGGAGCACTCTCAGAGCACATCCAGAAATCTCCTCCTTATCCCTCCAAAGAACTACTTATTTGGCATGATTTGGACTGAGTTTTGGGGTTTTGGTTCTGCTTGCCTCCCTCTTTTGAGTCTTGTTAAACATTCTTGGTATTAGTCCAGACACCTCTCACGAATCCAGCTGAACAGCAACAAAATCTAAGGCTGAGATGAGCTGAGTTATCCATTCACACAGGGCCAGTGCCCAGACCAGGGGAGGGGCTAAGACCCAAGGTGAGCACCGGCCATCCTTGTGCTCTGTACTGAGAAGATGACAACATTACATTAGCCTCAGAGTGACTCATCTTGCTTTGGGTAACTGATCTCCCACGAGGATTTCCTTTTTCCAGCTTCTTTTCCCCAATATTTTCCCTACTCCCCAGCTTCCTCGACACCTGACAGTGCCTCATGTTAATTCCACTGGAAGAAGATGCTTTTCTTTCCCCCATTATTTTGTGTTTCCTTGTGCTAAAATGATACCACAGGCAGAATGGCTTGCCTGGACAGAGGCAAAAGAAGGAGTTTATGGAAGGTAGAAAAAATGGGAGAAGAAAAGAAGGGAAAGGTAAAAGAAAGGTATGAAAAAGGGAGAAGACTCTTAAATTAGGTAGGGGGAGGAATCAGGCTGTACAATGGGCACCAGAGCCGATAAAAACCCAACCGAGCTCTACAAATGAAAATAGCAAATATTTAAAAAAATTTTTTTTACAGCATATAAAATCGTATAAAAATATCAAAGCAAGAAAAAAGGAAAATGTATACTCTACAGTTCTATCTCTAGTATCAGCTACCGGACAATACCTACGGTTGTAGGTTTTTACTATAAATCTATGTATATTGGTGCGTGACTCTGTCTCTGTACCATAATACATATACCCAGTCAAAGACAAGGACGCAAGTACACTAATACCTACCCCAAGATAGATCATGACGGAGAAGCAAAGACTACAATAACATGCCTCCAGGGCAGTCTACTCAAAAGCCAATCCATAGCTATTGGGTTTTAATGGGCTTTATTTTAAATGAATTACCCTGCACCATAACCTGGCAGAGAAATGCTTCTGCGGGTTTAGAAGGCTGCTCCCATGAAAATACATGGGTGAAGTTCAGTGATCATGGCTGAGGCAGACCAAAGGTGGGGGCCTCCATCAGGGCACCAGCTGGCCTGCTCCAGCTAGCATGTATCCCCAGAGATGCACGATCTTCCCAAAGGAGGTTGGAAAAGTATGCCCTGAGGGAGCTGAAAGGGTCCCCACACCACTCCCTGCTTCTCCTGGCTCAGTGGATAGCAATCTAGGCTGGTCCAAGTTCACTGAGGGAAGCCAGCCATGGCCAGTATTGATCCACTTCTACTGGGGAACAGGAACCAGAATAAACGTAAATTCATCTCAAATCCATCTGCAAGATTTTAATGAAAAATGGGAGAGATCGGGGCAGATACATTGAGGTAACCAGGAATTAATAATGTTTAAATGGACTTTCATGCATTTTTCAGCCTGGGGTCTCCCACTGTCCCCACTCTTGTTGAACGTAAAAACAAGGTGTTCTTTCAATGAAACAATCCTTGATGACTGCAGACTTTTCCTGGAGAAGTACGCAGTCTTCTACAAATGTCTGCTGAGAACATCCAGAGGACTACTTCCCATTTGTTTCTAACCTCTCCGAACCCAAATTAACTGAACTCTGTCAAATGTTCTAGGTGGCTCTGCTACCATCCTAATTCTACTCTCCCCTCAGTGCTCAGGGTCTTTGACCAGTGGAAGTCTTAACAACTGAAATCTATTCTTGGCAGGTAATTTGTCCCTGGTTCTCAGAGGGATATTTCATAGAAATAGTGTGCCGTTCATTACTTTTTTTCCTTTGAGTTCATTTTCTAAGTGATAATGAGGCCTTTAATGATGGAGCAATATTGATGAATCATAAGTATTACTTTCCATTTATTCACACACAAGATCCAATATAACATCATTATTGCATCATTATGTTCTTTAATGTCCAATTTTGCTGTGGTTCAGTGCTGTACCAACCATAAGATCAGCAGAGCAAAACTGGGCGATGATTCCCCACACTGCACACACAGGATCTCCTATTTGCTGCAAGGCAGTCCACTTTGGATTTTAACTATTTCAACTTGGATTATAAATAAGTCCACTGGTATTTCATAGAGATTGGTGTCGTCATTCCTTTTGGAAGAACAATTTCAGATAAATCCTGTTTCATTTTGTTTTTATTTTATTTTTCTTAAATCCAAAAGCCATAGAGAAGTTTTTATTTTTATTTTTTTCATAAACTTGGCTTTGACAATTTTCCCCAACCATCTGCAATTTCTATCCCTTATGATAAGCTACTTGTGTCACTAGGGTATGTCTGCATATCCTCAGAAAGTAAGCCTTTAGCGATATGTTTGGCATATAGGAGATGTTGGGCTTTGTTGGCACTCACAGGTCGATAGCGGAATGCAGCTGGACAGTTGTGCACCTGGTTCCTGAATGCTGACTGTCTGCCAGGCCGTATTTGGTTGTGGGGCGGGGAGAGCAGCATTACAGCTCCTGTTGGGATGTGTAGGGATCTCAGAATCATAACAAAGTTTCCAACTGGAATCCCCTTTACTAGGGACATAACACTGCATACATAGGCTTTAATCTCAGAATCTCTCTCTCGTTTTGAGAAAAAGATTTAGTGCTTTTTTTCTTTTGTTTTCCCCCATAATCCACATGGGACAATATGAAGTCCTGTTTATCATGTCTCTGCTCAAGGGTGAAGAATAGAAGAAAATATATAGTCTATCTATCATCTATCTATCTATCTATCTATCTATCTATCTATCTATCTATCTATCATCTATCTAAGGAAAAGTGATCCATCACAGAAGTGATACAAAAAGACCAGTATTCTTACTCCCAAAATATGGATTACAAAATTGGCCTCCAACTGTTCATCTGCCTTCTGCCTCATATCCCATCATAATGTTGCTCTTGACTTGTTCACTCTCCAAATTTACTAAAGGCATGGTTCTAGGTGGAAAATATAAAACAATGGCTTTAGTTCTGCAAATGAAATAAACAGGTACACTAGATTCTTCTTTGGCTCTCAGATGTTTAGGTACTATTTTACTGTTTAAGTGTATCAGGCCCTAAATGGGATCCTGTCAAATGTTTCAATAGTTTTTAAAAGCTCCAAGAATGAAATGGATAAAGGAAGAAAATCCATTTAACTTTAATGGGTTAGAAATTAATTTCTTGCCTGCTGCTGTAAGTTATTAGGGCTCATAACCTAAGAAAGGTTGGCATGAATAAAAGATGGGACAAAGACCTCCCAATGGATCGGCCATTATACCTCAAAACTGACCACATCCACAAAACCTGGATGTGCAGCTCTTTGGTGACATAGGGACCCAAACTTTAGGGTTAACTTCATTTGGAAAGTGTTCCACCGAGGGACAGGTAGAAATTGTGGTTTGTCAATGGCGGAAATGTCCCTACTGCTTTCTCCACATGCTGGTCAATTCTTAATTCAGGTGTGGAAGCCCTTGCTTTCTGTCTGACAGTGTAATACTGAGTAAGATGTCAGACTCCATGCAATGGAAGAATGTGTGTCCCATATTGCTGCTCCCTTGGAAACTGTTTCAAGAGAACAGAAAGACCATAGAAAGTGCACCAGAGCTTTGGAAATATTGTTCTTCCAGTCAATACTGACTGGGCATCAGAATTTCAATGTTTTATCAACTCTACCATTAATGTGTACCATAATAATACATTGGTTTATATTTTCAAAAAGTAGGTAATTTTGCAGTTTTACTCAATGTCCCTTCAGAATGCTTTTTCAGGATTTAAAGATGAGTTACATGGAGTTTTGCTTCTCTACACTGAGAATTCCAAGCAGAGTTCTATACTGAATGAAACTCTCTTTCCATTCATTTTCAGTTAATTAATGACTTAAAGCAAATGGAAAACATTACCATGTCTTTATTGTTGCTAGAAAAAATGGCTATATTCCTGTTTCTTTTTCAGATCTTGTTTAGTCTTACTTGTTAAGAGTATAAAAGGGAAGTTGTTAGCTTTCTATTTTGACCGGCTGCAAAGCTCTACATACAAAAGTACAGAATGGAAATGAGGTAAAAGGTTCAGGGTGCAAGATGAAAAATTGGACATGCCCTGGTTGTATTTCCCTCCTATACAAAACCATAACTCCTCAAAGAGCATAGTTTGCATACTGATGTCCCACGGATGGAGTGCAGCTCATAGGGATACTTTTTTCGACCAGCATAGTCTTTGGAGATTTCTGAACTCATCGCCAGTATCTAAGTGGAGAGGGTTTATATAAAATCCTAGGTATCTAGGACCCCCATTCCTACGTAGCACTAATCCTGTTGCTGACTAGTAACTGCCCCCTTTCCACAAGACACGCCTCAACATACAGAAAGTTCCGATTCCTCACAGTCCCTACTGCTCCTTACTGCCTCACTGGTACCAACTGCCACGGATCACAGTAACTCTAATATCACATGGCTTGCTTTACTCATTTACTCGACCTATTAGGCCCCTGGTTCGAATTTGTGACCACGTTATTTACTGTGGTCACTGTTAGAGAAGGAGAGGGAGCAACAGAAAAATATGTGTTATTACGAGGCAAAATATAAAGCTGACCAAAGAACTATGTTTAAATATCAGTACAAACTGGGCCTTTTCCACAAGAACTCTTCAGATCTTTCTGTTGGGGAATATTGCAGTGAGGCAAGAGGCCCTGTAGACTACATACACAGTCTCCTTTCTGTCTGAAGAAATAGCAACATTTTGCTTTAATAATAATAAGATCTTTTTAAATGTTTGTTTTGGTGTTCTTAACGTAGAGATTAAATCTGCATTGGGGAATACATCTAAGCCTACCACCTAGCTTTCCCTCTCTCCCTATTACTAACCCCCACTCCAACACCAGCACAGTCGTGGGGTTTCCCCTTGGGAAGAACTCAAAGATTCCTTTGGAAACCAAAACCACCTCTTAAGAATCAGTTTTATCCAAATCACACCATTTAGACTCAGAACATTACCCTTTGCTTAGACTCCACTGGATTCCATTTTTGACTTGGATTCAGGGGGTGTATCTTTATTCTCTTTCCATGCTACGTCCATGATTCTTTCTTTTGATTTGTGCTATTAATTATCTCCTATGTGTTATTTTTAAAGACTCACTAAAATGAGAAGAGTTATTTGACACATCTCCCTGATACTAATTCCCTTAGCGCTTCCCTGATAGAAAGAAGAGTGATTAAGTGAAACCATAAATATCCAAAAGAAGAGGACCAGCCAGCCGTAAAAATTTCAGTAAACACTTAGTCGTGGACGCTACCCAGTGAAAACAATGTGTCTTCCACCTAAACAGTATGGTCATCAGGGGAAACATTCAGGCTTATATTAATGAATGCACAGATAAATTAAGCATTTACAAATAAAGAGTCTTATAGGATAATCTCTTTTTTAAAAAAAGAGAATTTCGTATATAAATGGAAAGACAAGCATAAGAACAATTTTTTAAGTCTGAAAGAAAACTGGAGAAAAAAAATGTTCCTGACTCAGGAAAGGAACAACCAGAGACTGGAGTCTTCATCTAAGCCGGGATGAAGGGCCAGCACGGCTGTATCCACCATCAGTAGCCAGTAAAAAAATAACAATTTAAAGGAACGGCATCGACAGTAGTAAGATGGCAATTACTGCGCACGTGGCTTTTTCAGGACTCCCTCAGCATGTCCAGGATGTCCATCCTCCTCAGGCCAGACGGGTGCCTTGAAAGCCAGGGCATTAGCAAAGAATTCTGAGGAAGTCCTTTCATGTTTTGTTTCTGTTTGTGCAAAAAGCTCAGGTTGTCTTATTTGCTTGGGGGAGGATTTCCCCAGAGTTCTTAGACCTCAAGCCAGCCCCCAGAGAGCCATCTCTTGGAAGGAGGTGGCATGAGGGGAGGCCAACTGGGGGCGGGGGGGCTTGTTTCTGGAAGTTGGACACCTTCCCCAGATATGGGTCTTTGTGGAAGGAGAAGGAGAATGAAGAAGCTCAGCTAAAATGATGCAAGACACTGGCAGCCTCTTTTATTGTATGTGAGGTGTGTTTTACTCTTCTGAATCTGAAAAAAAGAAAAAGAAAAAGAAAAGTGTCAATGCTGCCTTTCCCCCCACCCTTCTCCCCGCTCCGGGTCTGAGGAGAAGAAAATCTGAGGAACCAAAAAAAAAAGGGGGGGAGAGGATCAATTAAACATTTCCATACTAGTCATTGCTGTCTCCTTTGTAGCACTGTTTGCTCTGTTCATAAAGGGAAACTCTCAGTGGAGAATTTTAAACACTGGTTACATTCGAAATCTTAATAATTACTTTCGACTTGATTATCAAACATTTGGTTCATGCAATATGGACACTAAAATACCTTATTTGAACCAAGATGACAGTGACTGCCAGATGTGGCCAATATGCCTCAGGGGTCAGTGGGATTGGAAGAAATCAGATTCATCAAATCCCAACCACTTTCATTCCAGAAGCAACGTTCCTCTCTTGCAATTTTCGCACACCCACCTCCCCCTCAGAAGCCTTCCCAAGAAGATTTAAAGCAAGATGTGTCCCAACTGAAATCATTATGCAGATGGGTAAATCCCCTGGCTTCTCTACTGGACTGAGAGTGAGGTGGTGGAGGAAGAAGGAAACAGGACTAAGTTGATGGAAATAGACAGTTGTGGATTTTTTTTTTCCCACCTAGCATACTCTACCCCATGCAAGCTCACGAGGCTTGGACAGAATTTCTAAAAAGCAAGCAGACAAACAAAAACCATCATGTTATTGCTTCCCATGAATTTGCAGGGTCTGTAAGTTATCACGCCTGATAGTTAGAGAGGGTTCCCTCCTGTGCAAAGTTACAAATGGAGAGGAGTACAGTGGCTTAGATTTTAAGGAAAACACACCATTTACCTACAGAAATGTTAGGAATCACTAGTGGATAAGGAACATATCCCATTCAACTTGAAAGACTAAGATACTGTCCTAAATGAGAAGTAGTTGAAATCAGGCAATGAACTAGTTGAGAAATAGCAGAGCTCTATCTGATCTTTTGTAATTACTATCAATTCTCAATTTTCCAGGGGTCATTGATCTGACCCTTCTGTTGTTCCTCTTTCTTCATTCTGGTCCCATGTGTGTTTACCCTCCGTCAGCGCCTTCACCCATTTGGCAGAAGTAACAGAAAAGAGAAAACCTTCTGACCAGTTTACTCTGATGCTAGCGCGGGCAGTGAGGGAAGTCACAAATTGCCTCTCTGGAACTTGCCAGTGAGGGAAAGGGGTGAAACAAAAGCTGAAATCAAGGACTAGAAGTTTCCCCTGGGTTCTCATCATCTGCACAATTTGGTCCGGGTGGGAGCTGCAAGACAGCTCTCCTCCTTAGTGTTCTGGCCCCGCCATTATCTGCTTGAGGTCATATGTAAGAGACTCCTTTCAGACAGTCATCATGGCACTAACCACCCGAGCAGATGTCCCCAGGCCCTCAAATATAAAGCCCCAACTTTATTATGATGATATAAGTCTGAGGTTGACTTTTTAATAAATGACCGATTGGTTGGAAGGATGCTAGGAAGAGCTGACAAGGACCGCTGTTATACCCAGTGCGCCTCAATTAGCCAACAAGGGAAGTGATTCATCCCTTCTTTCAGTGGCCAGCTGTCCAGCTTATGGGGTTCCAGAGATGGAAAGAAGTCCATCTAGGATCTTAACGGACCCCAGTGGCCCTTGAAAGAAGACCTTTTTCCTTTTCCAGCCATTGCTTCTGAATGAAATAAGTGACTGGCTGTGGATCTCCACCTCCCCTCCACAGTCTTCTGGTCAAGGGATGGAGGGAAGAGGTAAATAAGGGAAACGTGTGTCTAAGCTGCACCTGTGTTCATTAAGAACAACCGACAATAAAGATGCTCGGTAGCTGGGTCTGGGACCTGAATGACTTTCTGGCCTTCCCCAACACATGCTCTCTCTAGAGTAGTTTCCATTTCTAAATCTCTTAGGGCATTTGCTGTAAGGTGCCTCCTATCACAGCTACCTACAAGATGTAGATTCCTTGAGGGCAGGGAAAACATCATTTATCTTCCTTACTCTTTGCATATATTACAATGCCTGACACATTGCACATGCTTAACAAATTATTTCTTAATTGAAAGGAAGTGAATTAAATAAGCATCAGGTAGATGGGACAGACACAGAAGCATCATGATGAGTAGGAAGTCTCTCACCACCCTTTTTGAAAATCTTTTCATAGCAGGAAATAAAATTTAAGAAGAAAATCATAAATGTATTTATTTTATATTTTATTCAATAGCAAAGTAGGATAGGTCAAAAGCATCTATTTCCTTTGAAGAACTTGCCCCACTGCGGAGACTAATGTCCCCGAGAAGGGGCACCTGTCATGCACGTGGCTTTGACGTGGTCTGTAAATCAGGCTTGCTCCTCACTCACTCCACCCTTCCTCCCTCAGCTCTGAGTGTGCTATGTTTGCTTTGTTGCGGTTGGGTTTTGTGTCTTTGTTTTCAATTTAAACTAAAATTGAATAAGCACTTGAGGCTAAAATTGGGTAAGACCACAAAGTATTAAGAAAATAGGTTCCTGAAGACAAGTAAGTGGCCACTCCGTATTTAACTGCAATAAAGGATTATTTTTTGGTTCTAGGGTCTTAGAATTCCAGTGATTGTAAATCTATGTTGGCTTTTTAGAGGCCACAAAAAGCAGTAAAACTCACCCACCTTTTCATGATCAATAAGCAGAAATGGAAAATACCTTCAAATAACTTGGGATAATGCGAGAAAATACCTAAGCAAGTGCCATCCACCCTCCCTACCCTTGACCAAAGACTTCTTATGTCTCACTTGGCCGCCACAGAGGCTCTGAATCCTGAAGCACATGCTGTATGAATTCACAGAAACGTATTTACTCCAAGGAAATGAACAACAAAAAATGTTTCAGCAACTTCATTTGGAGAGAAAGGAGGTGGAAATTGACAACAGTGTGGCCTTGTTTATTCCACTTTCCCACGCTACTCCTCCTACAGGTAAGTGGAGATGCTTTATGAAACCATTTGGTTTAAAGATAATTGTTTTAAAAAGAGGCTTAAAATTCGACTTAATGTGATTTGACTCTAAAAATGTGTTTATCTGTCATAATGTTTATTCCTAGATCATCTATGAATCTGGCACCAGGCTTGAAAAACAACTGTAAACACTTTTCTTTTTCATTTTTCTTGGTTTTGATTTTTTACAGCCTGATTCAACTATCATCCAAGCTCAAAGAAATAAGATGACTTGGCTGAGAACAGAGCTGGGATTCAAACCAGATTTCAAGTTCCAGAAACTCTACCATAGCTGCCTCCGTATGGAGTCAACTTTCTATGAAAACAACACCATACAGTAAGCAATGGAAAGGAAGAATAAATGTGGCAAACCCAAACCCAGTTTTAGATGTCTACTAGAATTTCTGTGGGGCTTTTAAGTGGGTTCTGGTTTGGTTTGGTTTTTTAATGCTAAAAACAAACAAACATTATTTTAGATACAGCTGTTAAAATTTATCCAGAGATTTCACTGTTTCAGGTCATAAGTGCTATTTTGAATGGTTATCACTATATATCCAAAAGCATATATTGCCTGCTTTCTTCTTGCCCCAAATGATAATGGATATGATTACACTATGATTATTCTAAGTTAATTTCACTGCATGTAATACTAATGCTATAGCCCTGCTAGGATAGATGGGTAGACGGATGGACAGATGAACTGATGGACAGACAGGCAGAGTAAGTAAGAAAATTTATGGGAATATAACTTCCTGAAACCTTGCCTATCCCAACATGATGAGATCCTAAAATTTACCCATTTGGTCCAAATACACAGAATAAGAACAGAACAAAAGATGGCAGTTTTTAGCTCCAACCCTTGCCCATTTTTTTCTTTCTTTTGATCCATGGCCTCTGTGCTATCATTGAGAATTATGATAGTATTCAAGTTTTATTCTCTAACTTTTCTGCCTTCTCTTTCCTTTTACAGCATGATCTTTCCCAACGAAAAACCTGGGAATAACTCTCTCTCCGCCCCACACCGCCCAAGGTGTTGTACTGTTGTTCCTCTCTTATTAAGAAATTAGTACTTTAATGCCTAAGGAAACAATGAAAACATTCAACTCTATAAGTGCTCCAGGGCCTGGCCCACTCTTGAGAGGTAAGCAAACAGCAGGCACCAGCAGCCCCTACCACTCCCTGGTGCAGGTGAGGCAACCTACAGTTGTTCGCATACGAAAGTTTTTGTTTCTGATCAGTCTTTGAATCTGCAATTTTTAAAGCCAACGAGAAGCCTGAGACCACAGAGACCAAGAAAGCCCTTCGGAGAAAGTTAAGCGAGGCTGGACTTTTAGACCTGAAACGTTATGACTGCTCGTCATGCTTTTCTCACTTTAATTAGCGCAGGAAAAGCAATGTAAGACTCAAAACAAGCGAAGGAAGAAACAAATTATTTTTTCTCAAGTTTTCACTGTGGCTCCAGAGTAGAAAATAAAAATAGCATGTATGATAGAGGGCTAATACTTATGGAACACAGATGTCATCACTTGACGATCCTGGTGGCCTTCTGTGGAGAATGCTAAGAATAAACTCAAAGAGGAAGCTTCGAGGTTTGCTTGATACTGCACTTTCGACGGCTCCCCTAGTGTGTGGGTGTCTAGAAAAGAAATGGCATTAACAATGTAGACAGTGCTATCTCCTGCAATTGGCACATATTTATTGAAAAGGAAGCTGTTATTTTAAAGATTTGTTTATAATGTTAATAGAGTTCCTTTTGACAAATGCATTGCTACTTGTGTTCCTCCCATCCCCTGGGTAGAATCTGACAAAATCTAAATTTTTAGGGGGAAAACAGATAAATATTTATTTCATGAATACTAAGAAGTTATTTTTAATCCTGAACATCAGTGTTGAGGGAAAAAAATATCACATTGCCCACAGTTCCAAAATTATAATCCTTTCTGTCAGCCTGGGTTCCTTTAAAAATACAATGGTACATTAAGAGTGTAACGAAATGTCTAGAAGATAGAGTGAAACAACAAAAGCTTATATACCAATAATTCCAAGGGAAAAGTTGTTTAAAAAGATGAATTTTATCATTACCACATGATACCATTACTATTATCATTACTAAGATACTTTTATTTGACATTTCTACTATGTAGTTATTTGGTAAGAGACAGGAATCTGAATGGCTATGTAAAAAGCATGAATTGACTTTAGAAGTCTTCTTTGCTATAACCCAATTTAATATTTTAAACCCACCAATCTTACATTGCATTATATAGATTATATCAGCTATATATGCAATATACATATATGTGTATATGCTATACATATATTTACACGATTATATATAATATATCCCATATGTATATACATTTATATATTTCAGTTGCTGTTTTGATACTACAAATGTGAATTTCAAAAGCACAAAAATGGGGGCGCCTGGGGGGCTCAGTGGGTTAAAGCCTCTGCTTTCGGCTCAGGTCATGATCTCAGGGTCCCGGGATCGAGCCCTGCATCAGGCTCTCTGTTCGGCAGGGAGCCTGCTTCCTCCTCTCTCTCTGCCTGCCTCTCTGCCTACTTGTGATCTCTGTCTCTGTCAAATAAATAAATAAAATCTTTTTAAAAAAGCACAAAAACGTACAGGAGGATGACAGTAGCAGCATGCACCTGTTTCTTTATAATTTGTCGTGAGGATATCTATTATACACCCGCCTTGAGAAGCACAGAGATATTCACTAAACCTAAAAGTTTATATTGGTTTGAAATGCATGTTTGTAACCGAAAGAGCTAACTGTTCTGTGACTCACTGATGCTAGAACTATGTGTATGTAATAGGCTTTGTACTTCCAAGCTCTCAAAAGTATTAAGTCGGTAGTAAAAGGAGCAGGAACATTATTTAGTTCACCCCATTTAACCACTTCCTACCCACATATCAGGGAACGGTTAAGAGTCTTCCCCCAAATCCATCCAAAAAATTAATTATGTTGGGTTTCAGCATTGCTGAACTCACAAGAACTCTTGTTGGGTCAACCTACAGCATGGCTTCTGAAAATAACTAGAAAATAACACTTAAGTGTATCAATCAAAATGTTTTATCAACAGAACCCTTTAAAATCTAATTAGTGAGGTTTTATCCAGATACATAAGAATAACAGGCATATAAAAAATAACTTTGCAACTCTCTCCTGCATTTATCAAACTTTTTGTAGTTTTCCTTCAACAGGGACATTGGAGTGCAGGGTTTAGACCCTTGAGTTATCTCACAACTTGGGAAAATAAGGATGTAAAGTGTTTTGAAAAACAAATATTTCATGGCTTTTCTTGCTAAACCATACCATTTCTTTACTGTTGATGCTCCATATGTTAGTACATACACGTAAATTTGTTAAGTAAATGGGTCACAGGAGTTTTCATGGACAAATGGCTAAGGGAAATGGGGTATTCATCAGAACATGTGTTCTTATGATGACTTATCTTAACTGGGACTCGGGGGACTCCAGATGTTTGGTCCCTGTACACTCATGGAAAATGACTCATAAAGATGCTGGATTCTCATGCTGAAGGAAAATTCTTCATTAAAGAAATAGACCTTCTTTTTGTCAATACATAAAGGACTACAGTGCAATATCTTCCCAGAACTAAGAAAAAAAAAAACTGTTATCCTCTGGGAAGGAAATAAATAAAATAACCCAAAAGATGGGATTAACTATTTATAGAAACTACTTCGAGACAGCAGAGGTTGACTTCAGTGGCATAATCAATAGTGAGGTGTACTGCGAATCGTTCATTGCTAAAAACAGTTAAATACTAAAGTTTTACAGGTTCTGTTCTTAAGGTAAATTAGGAAGGACTCAAGGTTATCATTATAGTGGCACTGCCTTGTATGTGAGAGGAAATGACAGAGTAACAACTAGTGTTATCAGAACTGTTCACCACCCTTGGCCCTTTCTACTCATCACAGTTCATAATCTGATCATACCTTTGGAGATTTATAAAGGTTATGAAAATCTGGTAGCCTATGGTGGGGAATCAAAAACAATGCCTTAAAATCAAAGAAGTTTCCTCAAGATTAAGGTCCAGAAATGCAATCAAGAACAACTAAAAGTGAACAAGAACGATCATCGACTCCAAGATATCAACCTATCTGATGGCTGAATGTGTGGTCAAAAAGGAGATGAGAAAGAGAGGTGCGAAGGAGGGGTGCCTCTCTCACTGTCAGAATATGGCCACCATACTACTGGCCGCCATACTGTTCTTCTTGGCAAGTCTATCCCAATGGTGGAGACAGATGTAGCAAGATTTTTCTACCTTGAAGTCACCTTCATCACCTAACTCTCCTTATATTCTCAGCTTGCAAGCAACTTTCTGATGTGATTTGATTTCCCAGGTAGGTTTTTCTTCCATAGAAAGAAACCACTGACTGCCCGGTTGACGAATATTCCAGTGTACATATTGTACATCAGTAAATTAGCGGTCAAAACCATACACTGGTTAGGAGTATTAGTGTTAGTGTCAACATATCTTTTGCAGCATAACCAACTCTTCATTTACTGTCACTATGAAATTCCTCTGCCATTGTGTGGAGCCATTCCTCCTAATCACCATGTCTCCTTTACATCATCATGCATAGTGTAGGCTCCCAAATGAAGGGATTGATTTTTTTTCCAGATAAGATAGTTCTTACATACAGAACAAAGTGAATGAAAATCCACAAAGTGGACCTTCACTTCACAAATCCTATGTCAAGAATTTTCAAGACTCCATAACCACTTCTACTACTAAATTGTCTTATGTGTACCTTACATAACACAAACTGGGATAGAAGTTTGAACTAAGATAGGCATTAAGATATTGCCCTCTAAGACTTGTAACCCAATAGTATTCTGAATAAAATCATATTGACAGCTGCTTAGAAACAAATCAATCTGCCAAAACTTGAAGAAAATATTAAATGAATATAAATGCCTATAAAGTTCCCCATGGCTAGGTAGGATGTATGGGATTGATTCAAATAAGAGTATACTGAAGATAGGTAAAAGTGTTCAGTTGTTCCTGTAGCTCTGCATGGACCAAGGCACAGCCAGCATCAGCTGCAAGTGATACTAAGGAGCCCTGTGGGAAGAAACAGCATAGATTGGAGCAATGAGGTAATAATAAAAGGAGGCACTGACTACAAGCTACGGCTTTGATGCATCTGAAATAGGGCAGTTCTTTATTCCGGTGTATAAAGACAGCCTAACAGCCACTGTCCTGAGTAGTGTGGGGAAAAAATACTTGGAAGAAAGAATAAGGTGAGCATGATTCCCTGAGAAGAGAATGCTGGGGTATAGGTATTTATACAGACTTGAAAACTGATGATGGTCTCAACAAATGCAGGCCTCCTGCCTGAATAATGATCTAGTGCCAGTGTGTCTGTTGCCTCTCAAATCTCTGAATATGAACTTAAGTCAGAAACTATCTTTGCTGTAAAGACAGACATGTGTCTCAGTTCTTCACGCACCTTCTCCAGCCACCTGCTGTTGGACTGTTTCCTCCCTGGATTTGCAGAGAAGGGCACACCTCCAGCCCTGTGCAGAACCTATCTATCTCTCACTACCAACTCCACTGTAAAGCAAGTCAAGACACCCCACCCTTTAGGCAACTAACAAAATATTTTCAATGTTAGGTGAAAAATAAGATCAAGTACAACTCAAGTGTAAAGGTTCAGACTATATCCTTACGCTGCTTTTATTAATAACTTGGTGCATCTCTCATAATAGAACAAAAGGCATCTAACAAAGTCAAAGTCATCCATTCCATTTATTTACCTGCTTTCAAACTATTCTGGTAGGATCAGCTAGATAGAAAACAGGAAAAACACATTCATTTCTTTGGTTGACTCTTGTGAGCCCTGTAGCAAGTCAAGGTCATGAGATACCAGTCTTGTGAAGAATCACATCACAGGCAAAATGCATGAATGTACACGACAGACCTTTTAATTTCAAGCTGTTCTATGCGAACTAACAAGAATATTAGCTCTATGGCCTTTTATGTTTCCTGTATTGAGAGCCTAAAGACAAAACCAGGAGCAACTTAAGGAATATGCAAAAGAGTGGCTATAAGGAAATGAGCTGACCAAGTTGTGTCCTCACAGGCAGAGGGAAGTAGAGAGCTAAGAAGTTATTAGGTGAATATAATATACAAGTATAAAATCATCTCCCCACATGTAAGTTTTGTTTTACTTTCTCTCAACATAGTTTTTAATGTGGCTTTTAATTTGCATTTCCTACCGATGTCTATGATCTCCCTAATGTACCTATTTGCTAGCTGTGTATCTCTTCCTTGTGAAATGTTTAAATCCTTTACACGTCTTTAATGAAGTTGTTTATTTTCTTATTATTGAACATTGAAGTTTCTTTGTATATTCTGGATATAACTCCTTTAAAACATATAGGCTTTGCAAATATTCTCCCCAGGTCTGGGGGCTATCTTTTCATTCTCCTAATAGAAGCTTCTGAAGAGCAGATGCTTTTAATTTTGATAAAGTATAATTTATCAGTTTCTTTTCTTAAGGTTTGTACTTTTGGTATCATACTTAGAAAACCTTTGCCTAATCTGAGATTGCAAAGATGAAGTAATGTTTTCTTAACCATAAGTTTTATAGTTTTACATTTTCAATTTAGGTTTTGATCTATTTTGATGTTTGCATACGATGTAAAATATAGGAGATAATTAATTTGCATATCAATAGCAAATTATTCCATCACCATTTGTTAATGACTACCTTCTCCATGGAATGCCCTTTGTCAATAATAAGTTGTCCATGAACATGTGGATCTATTTCTGGACTCTCTATTCAATTGACCCTTTTGTCTATCATGATGCTAATACCATGCTAACTTGATTACTAAGCTTTATAGTAAGTTTTCAAACAAGGCCTTCCTTTTTAGTCCTCCAGCTTTTCCCTTCTTTTTCCAAGTTGTTTTGTCTATTTTGGGTTCTATGCATTTCCATATAAATTTTAGAACTGGCTTGTTAATTCCTACCCCCCCAAAAAATCAAAAGGAAAACCTGCTAGATTTTAATTGGAATTGCATGAATCTGTAGATCAATCTGGAGAGGACTTACATTTCCACTATCTCTGGAAAATCCCCCAATATTTGGCAACTAAACATGACACTTCTAAATAATTCTTAGATCAATGTAAAAATTAAAGTGGAAATTAGAAAGTATTTTGAACTAAATGTGAATACAACATGTTAAAATTTATAGCATACTACCAATGTACTTAGAAATTTACAGCACTTAATGCCCACATTAGAAAAAAAAATCTCAAATTAATCACATTAGCTTCCACCTTTAAAAAATCTAGAAAATAATGCAAACTCAACCCAAAGAAAGCAGAAGAAAAAAAAAAAGAATCAATGAAATAAAAACAGAAAAACAATGAGAAATATTAATAACAATAATTAATAAAACATATTATCCTCTAGCCAGACTGGTAAGGGAAAAAAAGAGAAAAAAGACAAATTACCAATATAAAAAAATGATAGATTAGGTCATGACATTCTACAAAAGGTAAAAGGATAATAAAATAATATGAATGTCCTTATGCCAATTTAATTCTTCTATGACCTGTAAATATGTTTTGTATGACTTGGATCCTTTTCAATTTATTGGGACTTGTTTTATATCTCACAATCTGGTCTATATTGATAAATGTTTTACTGTGTGCACTTGAAAAGAACGTGTATTCGCTGCTGTTGGGTATTCTAGGGATTCCACTCAGGTGAAGTTGGTTGGTAGTGTTGTCCAAATCTTCCTTTCCTTGCTGATTTTATATCTAGCTATTTTATCAGTGATTGAGGGAGGAATGTTAATGGTTTTTTTTTTTTTTTTTTTTGCTGAGGGGGCCTGGATGACTCAGTTGGTTAAACGTCTACTTTTGGCTCAGGTCATGATCCCAGGATCCTGGGATCAAGCTCTCAGCTCCCTGTTCAGCGGGGTGTCTGCTCCTCCCCCAACTCATGCATTTGCTCTCCCTCTCTCTCTCTTTCCCAAATAAATAAATGAAATCTTTAAAACTTCAAAAAAATAATTTTTTTATCTCTGTGTCAAATAAATAATTAAAATCTTTAAAAACAATAATTTTTTTCAGTTCATTTTATGTACTTCAGTGCATAAAGGATTATTATATTGTCTTGCTAAATGGACAACTTTATCATGAAATGAACTTCTTTATCTCTGGTGATAGTGTTTGCAATGAAATCTACTTTGTCAGATATTAATGCAGCCATTCAAGCTTTCTTTTTATTAGTGTTACCTTGGTATACCAATTTCCATCCTTTTACTTTGGGCTATTTATGTCTTTTTTTATAAAGGAAGACTATAATTGTGTTTTACAATCTGAAAATCTCTGCCTTTTTATTGGGGTCTTTAGGACATTTAATGTCATAACTGACATGCTTAGTTTTTTTTTTAAGATTTAATTTATTTATTTGACAAAGAGAGAGATCACAAGTAGGCAGAGAGGCAGGCAGAGAGAGGAGGAAGGAGGCTCCCTGCTGAGCAGAGAGCCTGATGTGGGACTCAACCCCAGGACCCTAAGATCATGACCTGAGCCAAAGGCAGAGGCTTAACCCACTGAGCCACCCAGACGCCCAACATGCTTAGTTTTAAGTCTATGATCTTGCTATTTGTTTCCTATTTGTCTCATATGTTCTTTGTTCCCTTATCTTTTTTTTACCTTCTTGTGGATTAAGTATTTTCATAATTCCATTTTATCTCTTTTGTTGGCTTGTTAGCTATATGTCTTTGTTTTGTTATTTTAATTGCTTTAGAGTTTATAGTATATGCTCTTAATTTATCACACTCTACCTTCAAATGATATTACATCACTTCATGTATAGTAGAACTTTACATTAGTATACTTCCATTTCTCCCTTCCCAGCTTTTTATGCTATTGTTGTCTGTTTATACTATTGTTTTATGCCATTGCAGTCATATATGTTATTTTTTAAGATTTACTTATTTATTTGAGAAAGAGAGAATACACAGGAGGAGCAGAGGGAGAGTAAGAAAGAATCTCAAGCAGACTCCACACTGAGCATGAAGCCAACATGGGACTTGATTTCATGACCCTGAGATTACCTCCTGAGCTGAAACCAAGAGTCAGCCACCTAACTGAAGATACCACACAGGTACCCCTCAGTTGTATATGTTATAAATCAGATGATGTATTACTATTATTCTGTTCAAATAGGCAATGATCTTTATCTATCTAGTTACCATTTTTCGTGTGCCTCATTCTTTGTTCAGGTCCATATTTCCAACTAGCATAGTTATCGTACTTCCTTTCATTAACATTTCTTGTTAATTTCATCAACAAGTTATCCTGCTGCCTTTCATTAACATTTCTTGTAGTGTGGGGTCTACTGGTGATGAATTCATTCAGTTTTTATATCTGAAAGATACTTTCACTGGGTATAGAATTCTTAATTGAATTCTTTCTTCTTTTAGCATGTTAAAGAAGTTGCCCCATGGTCTTCTCACTTGCATTATTTCTGAGGAGAAATCTACAATTACCCTTGTCTTTTTTCAATTATACATGAGTTTTTTATTCCTCTTGCTGTTTTTAAATTTTCTCTTCATTACTGGTTTTGAATAATGTGATTATGACCTGTTTTGGTTTCATTTTATTCAAATTTCTTGTGCCTGGGCTTTACTGAGCTTCTTGAGTCTGTGCATTTATAGTTTTCATCATTGGGCAAAATTTACTTTGCCCAAGTAAATTACTTCATCAAATATTTTTTTCTTCCTTTCTCTCTTCTTTACATTAGGGACTCCAGTTACAATCATTAGGCTGTTGAAGATGTCCTAAAATTCACTGAGGCTCTTTACAATTTTTTTCTGTTTCATTTTGGCTAGTTTTCACTACTCTTTTCTTCTACAATGTCTAATCTCACCCACTGTACTTATTGTTAATCTCATCTAATGTTTTTAGCTAATACCATCCAGTGTGCTTTTCAAATCATACATTGTAATGTTCATCTCTAGAAGTTTGATTTTCCCTTCTTTATATTTCCCATGTCTCTAATCAGCTTTCAAACATACGGGCTATAGTTAAAAGAACTGCTTTAATGTTCTTGTCTGCTATTCTAACTTCTGTTTCAGTTCTCTCTCTCTCTCTCTCTCTCTCTCTCTCTCATTATGCACAGTATTTTCTTGCTTCTTTGCACATCCAGTAATTTTTGATTGGATATTGGACATTGCGAATTTTACCTTGCTGGGTACTGGATATTTTTGTATTCCTATATATACCTATGAACTTTGGGGTGCAGTTATTCGGAAACACTTTGATCCTTTTATGTCTTGCTTTCAAAGTTTATTAGGTGAGACCAAAGGTGAGCTGTAGCATTTAGCCTACGCTATTTACTCCCCAACTAATAAAATAAGACATTTAGGTGGCTTCTAACCAATTCCCTTTAAATTATGAGGTATTCAAGTCTGGCTAGTGGGAATAGGCACTTTTCTTTCCCTATATGAAGTGTGAACATTAAGACAATTCCCTCTAATCCTCTTGAATGGTTCTTTCCTGATCTCAGGTAGTTTCTTATCTGTATGGGTCAATCAATACTCTGATGAATGACTACTCTTTAGATTTCTGGAGTTCTGTTATCGCTACAGCTCTCTCCTCTCTGATACTTTATCTTGTTAACTTTAGCTACCATGGCTCTCCCCAGATCTTTATTCAACTCTTCAACTCAAGGAGTCCATCAGGTCTGCCTGGGTACCCCCTCCTTATTCCGCTTGGAAACCCTCTCAAAGGAGTAAGCTGGAGCAATCATAGGGCTTATTTCACTTGTTTCCTGTTTCTTGGAGATCACTGTCTTTCATTTCTTGATGTCCAGTATCTTGGAAACTATTCTTCCACATAAGTTGTCTTTTATTATGATTATTATTGCTTCAGGTGAAAGGGTGAATCTAATTCTTATTAGTCCTCTTTGGCAGAAGCAGAGGTACATAGATGATCTTTTGTCCACTCTTTTCACTCTACATAGTTAACTTTTAAACTTCATGAACACCTTTAAACATTCTAATTTCCAGAACATTCAGTGAAGGGGAAATTCCTACTGAACTCCCTCTCTGGGATTTGGCAAATAACCCTGTAGGGCCTAATTATAATCAATCGTTTGAGAGACACAAATGGTGGCTATCTCTGTTAATGTAGTCAAATAAAGTTAAAGGCAAATTCATATTTCTGGGCAACTATAAAAAATTACAGCAGGTCCAAGAGGTTACGCTGTTTCAAACATGACTGAAAACACACTGAAAATAATTCATTCACTGGCACCCCACCAGTCTCCCAGTGACACTGTAATAAAAGTTTAGGCCCTGAGAGAATCTTGGCTCAGAGGCCCCAGTCTTTTTATGTTAGTACATTTCTCCCTAAGAGTAAACAAGGTAGTTTCAAAGGACATTCATTCTTTGAAGTCAGTTCGAAAATTAGTCCTGCAGGATACTAAGTAGTACCTTGGTAGCCTGACAGAGATAATGTACAACTGCAATGTGTTCACTATGCCAGGATATAATTTATGCTTTTAGCATACACCCCTTCCCTCTGTGTGTGCCTCAGCTCAATGGAGTTTGGGAATAACCAACTGTGGTCCAGTTTCCATCAGGTTTCTTTCTGAATGCGTACAATGGTGCAACTTCAAACCATAGTGGGTTTGGTCATACTGGGCACTGAACTGTGCTTGGATACTCCCTCTCAAAAATTAGACAGAGCTGGTTACCACGGGTTCCCAGGGGTTGTATTAGGGGGAGAGGCATTAAAAATAGTTAAATTGAAAGGTGTAAACCTGACAATTCATAGACCTGTATCCCTGGGGCAAATAATAATAAACAATAAACAATAAAAATAAAAATAGTTAAATTGACTCCCTCTGGTCATCAAATGTAATAGGATCTATTAAAAAGAAATGCTCAAAATGTATGTGTTTGTTACTAGAGAGCTTTTAAAAATCAATGTACCCTCTAATCCATATATCATTTAAAATCTTTCCTAAAGTAGAGAGTTTTGATGACCAAAGGCAAAGAGATAAATGAGGCTGATTGAAATCTATTCCACTTCATGCCACCAAGAATAGCTTTAGTCCTAGGAAAGATTTTTGGCTAAGATAGCACAAGTAACTAAATTCCAGTGATCTATGTTCTCATGATATCAAAGCAGTGAGAATGACTGATGTCATGTTAGCCCATCAATGAAATTAAAACACAAAGTTGTTCATGTCCAAGTTTGTGTATAAACTTGCTAGTATAAACACACCAGACCCATTTGAAGCAGTGGAGAGTCAGAGGTATGGAGGGGGAAAGGAATGGACATCAGAAAATGTCTCTTCTTTATTTATTGCACCCTGTTCACTGCCCGATGGAATCAAGAATCCTGTTCATTAAACAATCAAGCTTTACATTTATTTGTTCAATAGAACATAATATCTATTCACCCCTCCCCAAACCCCCTTTTAAAAAAAAGCTGTTTAATTATTTTAAATACTTGGGAACAATTCAATTATAAAGGGCACAGGTAAAATAAAAGTGCTTAACGAAGGTAATAAAATTTAATTCACAATGCCCCCATGACAACATCATAACGGATGATGTATGTAGATTGTAGATATTTACAGCACAATATAAAAATGCAACAAGATCCCATGTTAAAGATTTGGGACTTAGTTTATTCTGGACTTTTATGCTGTAGGAATTCAGATGGGCTCGTCACTGAATGCAGGATGGGCCAGGTGTCCAGATGCTGGGTTTATATCTATCACCATTCCCCTCTACTGTACATGTTCTGGCTTGTGTTACCTTGACTTGGGTTTAATGATATCTGGCAACAAACCTTACCCATAATAGAATTTGGCTAGGATGACTGTCATTTTGAATTCTGTTTTGTCTCCATGTAATTCATGTCTTAATCACAATCATTCAAGAAGGGTATTTTTATTAGATACATGGTTCCCATTTGCATAAGCAATTTGGTGAAAAACTGCACATGGGTGTTCCCTAGGTATTATGTGATAAGACACCTGGAGTGAATTACTGAATGAGCTTAAAAGAAAAGGCCTGAGAACTGATTTCACACATATGAGTAAAGAAAGCCTGTCACATTGGCTTAGAGATGAAAGCTAGAGGGGCTGCTTCCTTTTTAATAGGTGGAGTTGTGTTCAAACTTCTTCTTACTCCTCAATCTGAATACTCAGCATTTGATCTTCAATGACATTAAAACCAAATCATCAAAGAACAGCTTAGCAGCCAATACAATGTCTCTAGGGAGGTATGATTCAAGAGCATCTGGGACTCTTACCACAAACCACTACCTAGAAACTTGCATTTTCAGTTTAATATCATAGACATGTATGAAGGAGTTGCTAAGAATAAGCCCACGTTACAAATGAAACAGGAGATTGATATAAAAGGCGAGAACAGTTTTCTCAGTAGGATAGTGCAAAGTCTGAAAGATAATATAATCTGAACTTTCAGGTTTTAGAGAGAGTAGGATGCTCTTTATGAAAAGTAAAAGCAATGTTCATGAAGCACCTCACAAGGTAGGTTCCAGTCTAACTGGTTTGGTGGGGATTGCCATTCAGAACTTGCCTTTGAGACTTATTCTTGCTGACCAAACTGCATTCTAGAATTATTTGCATTCTCCAACATGTGGGTCTCCCAACAGAGTGATAACACTGAACAGATTTCTGTTCTTATCGAAAGCAATAATTCCCCATTAAAAGAGAAAATGTGAAAACTGAAAACATGGAGCATTTCCTATTTACGCTGCACAATTCACAACCAAAGACTCATATTCCATTCCATTCCAATCAGCAAGTCCAGACGCAACTTTAAAGTGAAAATGAAAAAATGGCAAGTGGTAAAAAGAGAGAGTATAGAATGCATTTGTGATGGAGCAAAGGATGGTGGAGGGAAGAGATACAATGATAATCTGTAAATTACTGAAATAGGGATTGAGTACTTCTTAAATGTAGTGAAGGGTTTTTTTAGGGTATAAGAATCTACTAACAACCACAATTCGATTCTAGGTGTAATTCTAACAAACCTGCATTAAATCACACATTTTATGGAAAAATATAATGGGAATTATGCTCTTACCATCTGTTTTCTTTGAATCACTTCCAACATTGGATTGATCCTTCCTGTCTGTCTTATTTTTAACATCTTTCACGTCACCTGAAAGTAATAAACATGACAAACAGCATATGTATACAGCTAAAAGGGAAGTTATAAATAGTCTTAAACCTGTCAAGGTAAAAAGATGAAAGAAAAGTGTATAATTTTAGTCATGAAGGGATACATGTTTGAATGTAAATACCTTTTTAAACCATACATTAGGTCTTAAAAGTTAGATTATGATCCAGAAATTAAGACAAAGTTCCTGTTAAACAACATTGCACTTGAGCCAATAATGTTTATTTTCTAAGAAAGGCAGTTCAGCTTTATTATTGGGCTGTGGAGAGCAGAAAAACTTTGGTCAAATGTAAATTATGCCAGCTCAAAGCTACTTAACTTCTATAGGCTTCAGTTTCCTCATCTGCAAAAAGGAGATAATAATAGCTACTTTATAGACATACTACAGGGACAAATGTATTTAAGGTAGTGAATATGAACTCTGGCACATCACACAATGACAACTGAACTTTAAAACGGAGTTATAAACGGTATTCTAAGTAACGAGCTTGTCGAAATATGATTTGTAAATGTTAAGAAACACTATGCAAATAGATGTAGAATAAACACGTGTCAAAAACTTACTTAATTCATTCACAAAGGAACCAGAGAGATGGTAAGGATGGTGCCAAGGACATTTAAGGAAATAGGTATATATAGGCCTTTTAGAAAACTGTTAAAATGGGTGCCTGGGTGGCTCAGTGGGTTAAAGCCTCTGCATTCAGCTCAGGTCATGATCCCAGGGTCCTGGGATCAAGCCCCACATCGGGCTCCCTGCTCAGTGGGGAGCCTGCTTCCTCTTCTCTCTGCCTGCCTCTCTGCCTACTGTGATCTCTCTCTCTGTCAAGTAAATTAAAAAATAAAAACAAATAAAAAATAAATAAATGAAAGAAAACTGCTAAAATAAGATTGCTGTATTAGAAACAAAACTGGTTTTGTCCTATAGGGCAATAAAATCATAACCTGTGGGTAGAGGGGTAATCTCTTCTAACAGTCAAAAATCTGTAAGTTAGCATACAACTTTGCAGTACCTAGGCTTGAGTCAATAGTAAATGACAAAATTAAACATGGTCATGTTCTCCTAAAGCAGAAGTCATCCAGCTGTAGCTCAGGGGCCAGTCTGGCAACAGAGATCTTTGGAAATAGTCACATGCATTCGTTTACATACTGTCTGTGGCTGCTTTCACGCTGCAGTGGTAAACGCTGCATAGTTGCAACAGAGACACGCAAAACCGGGACGAATTACCGGCTGGGCTGACACAGAAAAAGCTTGCTGACCCCTGTCTAACCCTGGCCATGTCTGTTCAACAGTTTGCCACTGTGACACGGAAAGGACACGGCATCCCTTCCCCCAGTCTTATTCTCAAGTTTTGGAAATTTTTCTTAGTCTTACTAATGGCATCTTTCTTTTTAGCTTGCATAAAACCCAGAATACATTATAACTAAAATACTCGTCCTTCTTGAAGAAAGAAGACCTTAAGAATAATTGCAACCAGGAAGGAGTAAGCAGGGTCCCATCTTTCTTGCTTTCTTTGTGCCAGGCATATCGCACTCGTCATTTCATTAAATTCTTCTAGCAACCCCATTATGAAGGTACTACAATTGAAAGTAGACAAATTCATCACAGTTTAATGCACAAAATGATCAATTGCAGAATAACAAACTCATCAAATGATTGAGGATGTTTTCCAAGCGTGAGTTTTCCTTCGGCTTCCCTGCAGCCGCGGAGTCACACACTGGCCCGTCCTGCTGGGTTGAGTGCAGCGCACCGGCCGCCTGCCAGTGGTTCATGATCCACCCCGGCCCCGCCTCTGCCCATAACCTTGTATGTGTGGCTCCTTCTGGCAGCAAAACTGCTCCTGTTGGCAGCCGTAGATCTGGTTTAAGCCATCCATCTGATAGTTTTTTCATAGATGGCCAACTGATCTTTCCACAAAGTGATTTTGTTCAAACCGACTTGTGAGGAATGGACACGAAACTCTTATGACCATCTCCATTCTACGGCTATGGAACTAAGGCAAAAATAAGGCAATCTACCACAATAGACATAGATGGGTCTGATTCTAGAAGCTAAGCTCTCCACCACAGTATCTTGCAACTTCCCTATGAAGCTTAATTTTCCAAATTCAGGCTTCTGTTTGCTGCTGCCATTTCTAAATGCTACTGGCCTATGGATTTATAAAGAAATGGTTATCTAAGGACAATTCAAGACCATTTTGGGTTGTGACATATTTGACAAAGTAAGTATTTTCAATGGAATTTGACAAATCCTAAGTTAAGTTAGGAGTCAATAAATTCTCTAAGTTTCCTCTTACTCTTAATTCTGAAATGGCATGAACTGGCTGAAGGGATTGAGGGGAAAGGGGGTCAATTCCAGCCAGGGTGTAAGCAGGAGGAATTCAAGTGAAGGACATGCTCATCACCCTTTATCACACTAATGGCCAAAGAGAGAATTCCTTTGGAGGTCCCATGAAACACTCCAAATACTGGCTCCTTCTTGTTTTAAGGATGCCAGAGATGGACTCAAGGATCTTGAGCCCTGTAGTCAAACTAATTCCCTGCAGAAAAATGTCTTTCTTTCCTAAATGAGCCTTCACACCCTAATGCACAACACTTTATGCCTTCAAGGTTTCCCTGGACTGCAGCTTAATGCACAGCTGCAGCAAGACCAGGACGTCTTCCAGAAGTCACAGGAGAAGTTCAATTTGCTGGATGCTCGCCAGCAGCCTGTGGGCAGCCTGCCTTTTCCTCGGTCAGGGTTGGGGAGGCTGAGAGAGAAGTACCTTGATGGAGGCCAAAGCTTAGAGGATCTCAGTGGCTGATGAGAACACCTCTAGAACCCCACTCAACCACCATCCTCTGGTTCCATCCCAGAAGTATCTTGGGCGACCACAAAGAAGGGTGATGGGAAAGTGACACATGTTTGTTTGATGATGTTCCTTGAACAGAATCCATTAGGTAATTTCCCATGGGTTGTATATGGAGTAATGGCTGCTGTGAGCTGTTATTCAATAAACAGGGGAAACGAAAGAGCCTTTTTGCACAGTTATAAATCATTTTCATTAGGCTGCTGTAACACAGTCCTGAGCCACCATTAGCCTTTCTTATTATTGCTTAAAATTGACTTCTTTTCCCATCTCTCATTTAATACTTAATTTTTAAGGGAAATGGTAGACCGTTGATTACTTTGGGAAATAAATACTGTTGTGAAATCAATGCAGCCTATTTGAAAACTTGGCTCCCTGTTTGTTTCTTCCAGGCTCTCCCTCTAATGGTCTTCAAATTGATTCCTGCCACCTCTGCCCTCTCTGGGTATTTGTTTATACCCAACTCATAGAACTTATAACTTTCTCTATCACCGGCATGTTTATGGTCATTGGTTTCTCTCCCTGACCAGACGAGGGGTTGGCAAACTATGGCCCATGAGTCAAACATGGTGCCAGTACCTGTTCTCACATGGCCCAAAAACTAAGAAGAGTTTTTATATTATTTAATGGTTGAAAAAAATAGAAGAATATATTTAATGATATTTAAAATTACACAGAATTCAAACTTGAATTTTTAGAAATAAAGTTTTATTGGAATTCAGCCATGCTCACAAGTTTATGTGTTACCTGTGGCTGCTTTTGCACTAAAACAGGAGTGTTAACCGGTTACAATAGAGACCACATGGCTCCCAAGGCGTACAATATTTACTATCTGGTCCTTTACAGAAAAAGTGTGCCAACCCCTGGAATAGAGTATAAGCTTCTTGTGGACCTCGCCTGAGCCTCAATATTCCTCTGACTACCTACTCTCCCCAATAGCACCAAAAATTGCTAATAGTGGGGAAATGCTGATTATGAAACACAGAATTTGGACTCAGACCTGAATTTGACTTGAAATCTCTACTTAGTGGTTGCTTGACCTTAAGCAAGTCATTTAACCTTGCTGAGTCTCTGTTTCCTCATCTGCAAAATGTGAATGCGTGAATCTACCTCACAGACTTGTTAGCATTTTTAAATGATTTTTTGTAGGTATGATTTAATGTAGATAAAAATCTCAAGTATAATGATTTAATGTAGGTAAAATCTCATGTACAATGTCTGGCATATATTAAGTATTCAATATATGTTATTCATATTACTTTTATGAAAGGAAAGTCATTTTTAACCCACTTTCCTAAAAGCAAAAAAAAGTAGGGAAGAAACACATCTTGCCTCTCTCTGGAGCCCTTCTAGACTCCTCCTTTGAGAAGGAGAGGCTCATCTAGGAGGAGTTTGCGAATGCAAAGTTCAGTTCAGCCACCCATTTCTCTAGTTCCCAACCCCCTCCGAGATGTGTTTTCCACAAGACACACACCTTTTGTGTCACTCTAGAAACAGCCTGCTGGGATGCTGGGGTGCTGGGGTGCTGGGGTGCTAGGTGCTGGGGTGGGAATGAGGTGGCAGGTCCTGGGCCTGCCTGCTCTGCCAGTATCTGGTTGGCTGAGTTCACTTCAAGGCAGATGTGTGAAGAAGCCAATGTGCTCAGCAGACCAAGTCACATTTTCCAATTCAACTCCAATTGCAGTAGAGCTGATATTTTGACCACCGACTTTCTGATTCTGGTATTTCTCTTAGTTGGTTCTGACCTTGGGAGGGGATGAGAGGGGGTCTTTTGCACTGCCCTCTAAAAACTCCAACAGGTATACCATAAATTCTTATACAGTTGAACATATCTTCTGGACAATGATGTATCTGAAAACAAAGCTAACCAGTTAGGAGCAGTCTCCAGAACCAGGCTGCTGTGGGGCTGGACAAGCGGATGAAAGCCTTCTCTACCTCCTAGGGGCTCCTGGGGTTACTGGAGGGAATTTATGCAAAGCTCTTGGAACATGATATGAGTTATTAACATTATCACATGTATTAAAATACTGTTTTCGGATTCCACATGTTCTATATGTTCACTGTAAAAGTAACCGGAGAGTGTTGTGCTGAGCACCTTCTACATCTTCCTCATTTACTCAGGCTATGTAGCATACATAATAGCTACAGAGTGGCCCACCAGGTGGAAAGAGAGAGAACAAACACGTAAAGAGAGGACTTAAAAGAGCATCTGGTGGATAGTCAATAAATGCTAATTATTCTATTGTCATTGTCTCAGCTATCATTTTCATTACTGGAGGCTCATAAGTGGCCCTGCTGTGAGCAAGTATTACTATGCATACTTCACAGAGCCAGTAGAAGCTAACTTAACCTGATCAAGGCCACCAAGAAGTGAGAGGCACAGCTGTGCCTCAAATCCAGGTCTGTCAGACTGCAAAACTATCTTGCCACAACTTGGCCCTTGAAAGTTACAGACTCTGAACTTCCTTCTCTTCCCTATAAAAAGGTAACCAATTCCATGTCCTTTGTGCCTCAGCTTGTCTTGGTCCCTCTGGTGAAGAAGTCCCTATCCCCACAGCTCAGGCACCACCACTCCCTGAAGCTTTCTTTGACATTCCATTCTTTCTCCATTCCACAAGCCCTAGACACAACAAGGCCAATGCCTCTTTTCTGACATGACCCTTGAGCTAAACTTGGCTGCCTTGCCATGACTGTTACTTGCTCAGAATTATTTCTAAGGATGCCCATGTCCTCCATGAGATTGTGGACTTCCTGTGCCTTTTCCATTTCTAAATTCTCAGTGCCAAGCACAGTGCATTTAAGGTGGTGACCACATCGTCCGGGTTTGCCTGGTACTTTTTTGGTTTTAAAATCTAAAGCTCTAGACGCCAGGGAGTCTAGAGCAAATGGGACAGGTGGTCACCCTCATGTATATACTTATTCACCTACAGACATGAAGACCTGAGCCCCAGCCCTGCCTGCTACAGGGAGGGTGCACGTGGAAGACACTTTCCACCCACGCATCTGGGCAGTAAGCACTCAGGAATGTGCTGAGACTGGTAATAGTTATTTCCCCAGTGGATAGGCCAGCACTGGCCAGAGTCTCCAGAGCAGCTGGGAAAGGCCAGACAAGTATAAACCACCCCAGAGAGAATGGCCCAAGTCAGCTTCTGGCTTCTTTTGATGGGATCCTAATGGAAGCCATGGCCCAGTGAGGTGGATGAGCAGCAGCTGGGGAGACCAGGGATGCGGGCTCTGAGAGCCATTCTCCTCATAGGCGTGGTTGCTTGCCAGTTTCCATTCATCACGTCATTAACACCCCGAAAAGAGCCTTTCACCAGTGAAACTGTACTCACCATTCTGTTGTTTTTCTCCAGAGGACTTCTCAGTTTTGGAATTTTTCCCACGAGGGTTGTCGCTTTTGTTTGTGCGCGTTCCATTGACTTGATTCTTAGCTTCCCCAGCTGTCTTTTTCTCAGCTTTGCCAGCCGCACCTTCTTCAGCCTGGCTTTTGGCTTCCGTTTCCTTTTGCTTCTCCTCTGCAGCCAGGCGAGCTTTTTCCTCTGCTTCCTTCTTGGCCTTCTCCTCTGTACCCGTGGCAAGTCAGGAAAGGCACAGAAAAGACGAAAGAGACCACGCTATTGGAATTGCTTTAAACAAAAACAAGCATTTGCCCTGAGTGTTTGGGGTCTATTTCTGGTTAATTCAAGTGAGGTTAGTGTGTATATTCAGGAAACCAATAAAATCGGTTCCCGGTGATGTCATTTCTGGAAATAGTGGGTGAGCAGAAGGGGTAGGGTGAAAGTAACAATAATGAGGATAATAACAATTAATAAACCAATATAACAATTGGCATTTTCAATATTTATCATCAATAACTTCTCTTGAGTGTCTATGCCAGGTATTATGCTAAATGCTTTCCAAGGATTACTTTTTCGTTTTCAAAACAGCCTTAGGTGGTAGCTACTATTATTATAACCCTATTTTAGAAATGTGAAGTCAAGGCTCGGGGATATTACAAACCCTCCCATGGCCACAGTAAAAAATTGGAGTTTCACGGAGATTTGCTTAAGCTCTGGAGTTTATACATAAACAATTGGAAAAATAATCACTACCGTTTCAGGTCACTGTTTGTGAAATTAAACGTAGGAAGAGGATAATTAGACCTTTACAAAATCATGGTCTTCAAGCTGTCCACAAGATGAGAGGTAGCCTTTAGTTTGGGCAGATACCCTGGTCTGCCTCTTCCCCTTCAATGAGAGGATGTTAGCCTTTATTTCCAATTCTGCTTACTCTGAAAGGGTCTGGCTCTGAGATTCATCAAAAACAGCATAACTGCATATGGTCAAGTATTCATGAAAAGATTGGTTCATTCATTTAACTAGTGCTTACTGAGGAGCGGCAGTACCAGGCACCATTTTAGGCACTGGGAACGTAGCAGCAAGCAAGACTTAAGGGAACACAAAAGACCATAATTAAGTAAACAAGTCACTAAGATAATTTCAGGTGGTGAAAGAGGTAAAGCAAAAGTCAAGCAAAGTAGTATGAAGGACAAGGATCAGCATAAGGGGGGAGGTGGCATTAGATCAGGAGGGAAAGAAAATGTTATCTGACAAATTCTTAATGATGAATTGCCGGCTATGAAATAATCAGGGAAAATAACATTCCAGGCAGAGGACATAAAAAATGTCAAGGCCACGAGGTAGGAATGAGCTTGGTGTGTTCAAGGGATACTGAGTTAGTCAGTATGGCTAACACAGCTTAACAAGAGGTTAGTGATGGATGAAGTGGCCAAACGACCAAGGAAATACAGAGCTGAGATATGATAGGGGGTTGGAGGCAATGAAGTGGCACTGAGTTGTAGGAAGTAACACACACCTAACAGAGACCAATCCTCCCTTACCAGAGAGACTCTCCCCATTTAGCATCCAACTGATTCAAAAGGCCTTCCAGATTGTGTCATCCGTTATAAAAAGCATTATTGCATTTTTTTTTCTCTAGATGGGTTAAAAATTTCCCACACCTCATTATCAAGGGTCCTCTTTATTTTCCTCGGTTAGTCTTGCTCCTGAAAAAGCTAGACTTCACAGACGACAAGTTTTTTGTAATCTAATGGGCACCAGGGCTGTTATGTCTCCCCTTGTTTTAGCTACGTAAGAGCACAAAACCCAAGTCTGATCCAGCTCACTTGTTCCTGGGGGCTTTGTGGCATTGTATTTTGTGGATGTCTTTGATCTCTGGCTTCATTTTGCTTTTCCTGCCCCTACATTTGCCTGGCTCAAATGTCCTCCTTAATGTATTATGAAGTTCTCATTAATCTTTTCATTGATTCATCCATCCAACCCATCCAATTCAATGCCCTGGCCTCGCCCCAGACACATTAAATCATATTGTGGAGGGAGAGGGGCAAGGATAGAATATTTTGAATGCTCTCCAGATGACTCTACCATGCAATCAGGATGGACAAGCATGGATTTAGATTTTAAATGTTTGCCATTCAATATTTCCTGACATTCTGCTTCCCAACAAGATGCATTTATACTTTACAATGAAAAGGTAAGTAAGGATTTTTTTTTTTACAAAATAACATAATTATGCACACATAATCTGTCTTCTGACTTCTACAGAGAGGTACAACTAAAGAGTAAAAGAATGCCCTTGCAGATGTTGAGATGGCATTCTCAGTGGACTACAGGGTCACAGAAGGCCCCCTGGAATGTTCACCCAGACTTCCTCTCATCCTCCCATAATGCCCTGGGGACAGAGGTCAAATGTCATCTCCATCACTGAATTCTAGTGCTTGGTACAGCACCTGGCACATAGCAGATATGCATGGACTATCTGTTAACTAAATTAAACTGCACAATGGGTAAGATTCCCCCTATCTGCCAATGAACCTGACTTGTACATACTCCATCATCTGTAATCCTGGCTTGTGTGAAATACAGAAAGTGTACAAATTCTAAAGTCCTATCCTGGTAGAGTGAGCCATTTGACAAATGTTGGTTTCCTTAACCACTAATATAGGTGAGTAAAAAGATGACTACACTCACTACACAGAGAAGAAAAGTGATGGGGAAGAGAATTTTCATTCATACTCAAATACCAGGTTAAATAACTCATGGTCCCCTCACAGAATCTCCAGTGTATCTGTGGCAAACTTTCAACATTCAAAATATCCACAAGTTAAAAGTAACTTGACAAAAACTGAGGGTGTTAAATTCTGGCTTGCTACAGAAGAGCATAAAATATTATCTGAGCAAGAAAAATTCGTTTGACAACTGAGCCAGAACAATTTTCTATGGAAAATCTAGCAAAAAAAAAAACAAAACAAAAAACTGGGAGAAGGTCCATTTTAGAAACAAATCTGTTTTTGCTCAACTACTGCTGACAGCAGGCAATTAATGTTTCAGTTAATGAATGGTAGCTCTTATGACATCATTATCAGATCCCAGGTGAGCCTGTCCCTCTATATGACTCCTTTCTCTGCGGCAATTATGTTCCAGCAGGTGGCTCTGCAATGTTCTTCAACTTCTCTACTTGCATCTCTCCTTGATTCTTTGAAATATATGATATTAGGGTGACTAGCCATCAGCACCCCGTGATACTACTCTAAATAGACAAAAACAAGCAAACATGTAAATAAGGGGAAAAAATTGACAGGAGGTATGTTTGTGCCACATATTTTCACGGAGAAATTATTAATATACATGAACCTTTCTTATAAAGACAAAAAGGTTAAGTGCACAATTAATTTGTATGTACTACAAGGTTCTGAGGATAATATATATAGAATTAACTTTTCAGCTCTTACTTTCAGCATCCATTGTACTCGTAGGCATCTAGACTAGTAGAAAGCAAATGTCATAGTTCAATTCCATTTCCTTTTGCTTCCTGTTTCAGACTATCTGTGGTGATCTGACTCACAATGAAAATGGCCCAAACAAGAAGCTAATGAGTTAAGGTAGAGAAAGGCAGAGGAGAGCCATCATGATCCATAATTCTCACTCCCCTTGAGAGCTGGTTCTATCCCACACTGAATGCCTACGTATTCTGGGAGAAGTACATTGATTTCTTCATTCAATTTCCCTTTTTGAATAATGGTTTATAGTCTCTTGGTTAAAAATGGCATTGAACTAGTTATCCCTTGATATAATTTTCTCAACTGCCTACTTAAACTACCTATAGAGAGAGGGAAAGAAAAGGAGAGAAACTAACAGAAAAACAACCAACCAAAATACTATTTGAATTTTGAATAGTTAACTCTTAACTATATACAGAAACAACAACAAAAAAAATACTTCTATATGTCTACGGACTCAGAAGGTGTCCACACAGGATCCTTCTAAAAATGGAAGCCAAGAAGTGCTCCAGTTGGGAGAAAAATTCAACCAGCTTTAGAACCTCAAGAATGAGGACAATACATAAATGATGTGCAATAAAACTAGTAAATCTTAGTGTTAAATAAAAATCATTGTTGTTAAACTAGATATAAAATTTGAAGCAAATATTAAAAGTAATATTAAGGTTAAGTTAGTTACAAAATAAAAATTTACTTATAATCACTTAGATTACAAATGTGGTATTTCAACAAAAACTGAGTGATTATGGAGGAAATTAATAAAAATTCAATAAATATCTCAGCATTTACAAAGACTGTCATTATATACCATTTCATATTCACATTGATAGACAAGTCAATAAAAATGTAAAGGTAACCTCTGGTAAAATAAAAATAGGATGTATTTTTTTTTAAGATTTTGTATTTATTCATTTGAGAAAGAGAGAGAGCACACAAGCAAGGGGAGAGGCAGAGGGAGAGGGAAAAGCAGACACTCCGTTGAGCTGGGAGCCTGACATGGGCTTGATCTCAGGACCTGGAGATCATGATCTGAGCCCAAGGCAGACACTTAACCATCTGAGCCACCCAGGAACCCCCAAATAGGATATATTTTTAAAGACCATATACAAAGCTAGCTAGTGGGTAGGGGGATGGAAAAATAGATAAAGGAGATTAAAAGGTACAAACTTTCAGTTACAAAATAAATAAATCACAGAGATTAAAAGCTACCACATAGGAAATATACTCAATAATACTGTAATAATGATGTATGTTGACAGATGGTGACTATACTTATCAAAAAAAAGAATATAATTAAAAGGTATATGACAAAAAATTAAAAGGTATATCACAAACTAGGTAGGGCAGAAATTGCCAAGATATTTTGTCAATCAGAGAATTGCCATCCTTTATATATAAAGAGCTATTAAGAATCAATAATAAAAATATAAACATCCTAATGGGAAAAATAAAGGGGGGAAATATAGGAAAATAGCTTCTACTTCTATTGGAAGATACTAGCTTAAAAAAAAACTTTCCAGAGAGAGATTTGATAATATATATCAAGAGCTTTATAGATTTTCATCTACTTTGACAGAGGAATTCCACATCTAGAAATTTACCCTAGATAAATAATCAGAGGTAGGCTCAAAGACTTTTGAACTTGTATGTTTATAACAGTGTTATATTCAATAATGAATAACTGAAAACCAAAATGTGCAGAAAGAGGAATATTACATAAAATGAAGCCATTTAAATCATACTTTCTAAGAATATTCAGTCTCAAGATAAAATGCTTAAAATAGAAGTAATAAAACAAAATATAGGACAATATTTTGCTATGATTCCAATTTAGGGGGAAATTTTACTTATATAAATATATATGCATGATAAATAAAATTAAAAATAATAATATCAGAATTTCACCAATATCTGGCTGAAGAGATCAGGAGTAATTTCTATTTTCTTCTTTACATATATATTTATATTTAAGCACTGTAACCTAAACACATATTTTTATACCAGAAAAAGTGTTTGTAAGGTATTAAATACTGAACAAAAATTCATCAATGTTGTTCAGACTTACAAATTATTATACCTACGTATCTTTGGGCATAATAATTTTCAGTCCTGAGAGCTGTTAAGAAATATTAATTTAATCTTTTCTAACAACTATGGGTTTGGTTTAGCTTTGTATATCAGGTTAGCAAATAAAACCAAGACTTTAGATCTCATTCTAACCAATTTAATAATAAGACATGTTCAAGTGCCCCATGCAGGTCAGGTTTTCTTGGAATCATGGTTTTCTGGTAGAAAAGAACAATGAGCAAAACAGCCTGGGATAATCAAGTCCAAACTGACCAACAATGGACAAAAAGATGTAAATGGATCGCCTAACACCAGTGAACTAGTCAACAGCATTACTGGGAGGCTGAAAATGTAAGAGTATTAGATATAGGTTGGTATTTTTACCACCATCTTCTTAACTCTGCATTCAAACCTCTAACTTTCTTTTCCAATTTTTTTTAAAATAACAGCTATGAGTTATCAGGCACTAACCACATGCAGGCTCCGTTCTCAGTGCTTTGCATATCTATTTCTGTTCTTCGCATCAACTTTGTGATATGTATTATCATCCTCAGAAGGTAATTTTCTCAAAGAATCTACATGAATCTTCCAAAGAGCCCAGTGCAAGTAGGGATTCAATTCTCCATTTCCCTGCTAACTGAAACTTGCTTTGATATTCAAACTATCCTCCTACAAAACACACATAAACCAGGCTTTGCGCCTCAGTCCATCCCTTTTCTCCTTGTTCCCCATTTTATTTTATTTTGTTTTGTTTTGTTTTTTAACTTTATTTTTTCAGTGATCCAAAATTCATTGTTATGTCCCACACCCAGTGCTCCATGCAATACATGCCCTGCCCACCACCAGGCTCACCCATCCCCCAACCCTCAATTTGTTTTTCAGAGTTCACAGTCTCTCATGGTTCATCTCCCCCACCAATTTCCCCCAATTCATTTTTCCTTTCCTCCTTCTAATGTCCTCCATGCTATTTCTTATGTTCCACAAGTAAGTGAAACCGTATGATAATTGACTTTCTCTGCTTGACTTATTTCACTCAGCATAATCACCTACAGTCTTGTCCATGTTGATACAAAAGTTGGGTATTCATCCTTTCTGATAATAATATTCTGTGTAATATTCCTTCGTATATATGGACCATATCTTCTTTATCCATTTGTCTGTTTAAGGGCATCTCGGCTCTTTCCACGGTTTGACAATTGTGTACATTGTTGCTATGAACATTGGGGTACATATGGCCCTTCTTTTCACTACATCTGTATCTTTGGGGTAAATACCCAGTAGTGTAATTGCAGGGTCATAGGGTAGCTCTATTTTTTAATTTTTTGAGGAATCTCCACACTGTTTTCCAAAGTGGCTGCGCCAACATGCATTCCCACCAACAGTGTAAGAGGGTTCCCCTTTCTCCACATCCTCTCAAAAATTTGTTGTTTCCTATCTTGTTAATCTTTGCCATTCTAACTGGTGTAAGGTGGTATCGCAATATGGGTTTTGATTTGAATTTCCCTGATGGCTAATGATGATGAACATTTTTTCATGTGTCTGCTAGCCATTTGTATGCCTTCTTTGGAGAAGTGCCTGTTCATGTCTTATGCCCATTTTTTTGACATGATTATCTGCTTTTTGGGTGTTAAGTTTGAGGAGTTCTTTAAAGATCTTGGATATCAGCCCTTTGTCCGTAGTATCATTTGCAAATATCTTCTCCCATTCCATGGGCTGCCTCTTTGTTTTGTTGACTGTTTCCTTTGCTGTGCAGAAGCTTTGTTCCCCATTTTAAAATCTAACACTTCCTGCAGGACTCAATCTCAGGCATCCTTGAAGTCCTGACTACAAGCTGCCTTCCCAAACACCGTAAGCAGAGTTAGGGACAAGTCCCTTTATGCTCCAAAATAGCTTAACCAAATCGCAATCATTTTGTAATTATTGGCATTTATTTACGTCATTCTCAAAGGGCCAGTTTTCCCCTGGAAAAGAAGCTGAGACTAAGGCTCCCCTCAGTGATCAGTTTCAGAAGGTAACTTAAGTAAGTCAGAGAACTGCAAACAAATTATTTTGAAGTACCTCTTTAGACTGTGTGTCATCAGGAATTAGATTTTCGTGTGTAATGAGTGTAATTGATTATAAGAAAGTGCTTCTTTGAGATGATGTAGTAGTCACCATTGCTGCTTGCAAGGTCTGCCAACAGGGAGAATTTAAATATTTCAAGCGTCGGAATAGACTAGGAGAAGCTACATTTAAAATATGGAAGAGGTGTTGGCTCCATAGCTCAGGGTCCAGCATCTGTCCTGAAATTATAAGGGCCTAATTATGCCTTAAAAGTGCCATAAATATAAACCCTTTGTCCCACCTGAAATGAGCAACCACTCAGACAGGATTTTGTGGACAAGCCACAGTGGCTAGCATTTGAATAACTGCAACAGTGAGGTAGGTCTCTTCTGTCCCACCCTAGAAGCAGCCCCTGATGTATGAGGGGCCAACAGAGCCAGAACATGTCCTGCCCGGCTGCTTCCACACTGCCTTCAACTTGCTGTGCAGGCACTGCTAGATGAAAGTGTCAGGGTTGTGTTTGACAATAAAAGTCTTCTTTCTTGTAATGAGGGCCTGGGGTCCAGGCCAATGGGTGGCGACAAGCACAAATTCTTGACTGAACTTCCATTCTCTCCTTGGAGGTAACTCTGTGTGAATGCGCCCTGCCCTCAGGAGACGGTGAGCTCTGAGGACCAGGATGTCTATGATTCATCTCTGTACTCTTGGCATGTAGGAGGCATTTGGTAGATGTTAACAAACACTGACTATTGTTGAAGGCTCACCTCCCCAAATACCAGTGGGGTCAGCCCCCTCCCTGAGCTCCAAGACCCATCTATGTCTGCATCTCTCCCTGGAATCCGGTGCCATGGCATCATACCCCTATCTCAGGTATGCGTTCCTCCCTAGACTATAGGCTGAGCTTGTGGTACGTGTGGATCATGCAGTACGCATTTGAGAAACATGAATACATAAATGAGCAAACATATTTCAGCTGTCAAGAAGCACATGGATTTCAGTCTTTTTTATTTATAGTACCAAGAGTCCTGACTTTTCTCATCTGAATTTTGATGTTGGCTTCAGTGAACTTTGCTTGCAAGTGACCTTCATCTCAGAAGATCAGCCTGAGGGGAGGAGCAAGATGGCGGAGGAGTAGGAGACCTAAATTTTGTCTGGTCTCAGAAGATCAGCTGGAGTAATGACTGAAGAGAAGTTGAGAATGTGAAAGGGGGCTAAAAATGCACACAAGGATATTAAAGCTCCTTCTATCCCAACATAATGTCAGAGGTGGCTATTTGCCAGGCTTTACTCAGATAAAGGAAGAAATTAAGGCCTCATCATTGAGTGATGTGACATGAAATAAGAATGACAAGGTGGTCTCACAGAAAAAAAGAAATAACACCCATTTGCAGCAGGATATTTACACCAACAAGAGGAATTTAGTCAGATAGCACAAAGGTCATGCTGAAGTGGGGGCTTGCCTCATTCTATTATGCACTGGGTGGTACACACACTGAAGAGCCAAAGATGCTGGATCCTACCAGTCAGCCATTTAAATCCAGATCCTGAGATTGTGCTTCATTTGCAATACCTATACATCAGGGGTGGCAATGCCTTATTTTCTATGTGGGTTTGGACAGATCTCCTGGAAGATTCCCCAGTAGCATGTTACCTTTGGGCACCTTGGCCCTCCATCTCTCCCGGTTGATGTGCACCACCTCAGTCCATGTGGCCTTAAAACTCTTGTAGTCAACAGGGATGACAGAACTGTTGATGGGGGCACTTCCTTCAGAGCCAGTGCTCTTCACACCCGACCGCTTTGCATCCGCTGAACTGATGCTGTTCAAACTGGAGGACACAAAGTCACACCAAAGGGGAAGGTTAGTGTTAAAAAAAAATGTATGCCAAGGAGCGAGCCCAAGAAAGGAGTGGTTAACACTCCTCAAGTTGTGTTGCAAAATTACCGGGCCCTGAAGTTTGCGATTCCTATTTTCCATACGTGACAAATGAGAAATTCTATGTTTTCAGCAGGAAAAAAAAAAATCAATGTTTCAGCCTCATAAGTATTGCTATTCCCCATATTTCTTCTCTGCTGATTGGTATCCTCTTATTCAATATGACTAGAATTCTCTCATATGAATTCTCTGTCTTCAACTCTCTGAAATTAACTAATTTCAAATTGGGCTTCTACTTGGTTCCCCAGTGCACCCACCAGCTTCCACACTGACCACTTTTGCAAGTTACCCGGCCACTTGTACCTCTTTCTCTCCAGCTCCAGCCCCCACCCCGTACTAGAGTGCCGCTGACCTCAGGTTCTTTTTCCTTCCTCCACTTCATTCTCTTCCTAAACCTAGAAGTGAAAGTCAGTTTCGTTTCTTGTGAGAATTCTGATCAGGGGTACTTTCTTTTTGCAATATGGGGAGCAAGGACTGCCTGGGCCCAGGAGGTCAAAGTGCCATGACTGGTGCTGCCATGAGCAAAAGCACCAAAAGAGAGAACAGGGTGGAGGACCGGCACTGGAACCCCACCAGCTGTGGTGTGAATCTTGGTCACTCCCTTCCAGGCCAGCCTGGAGAGCACAAACAGTCCAGTTTCCACTTCTCTGAGAAAAAGAAATAGGCAGACAGCCCCCTTACAAGACAGGGAGGACAAACATCATCATGAAATACCCCATCTCTCCCAAAGGAACAAATCGGTCTTCATGGACAGGCCAACCTGACCCCTATCCTTCAAGTTTCTCTCCACTGACCTTGAACGTCTCTGTCCTGTCCCGCCAGTTTGGGAGGTTTCATCAATTAAAGGGCTCACAATCTTCTCAGTCATGTCCGTGAGCACAGTGAAGGTGGGCTCCACAATGAAATCAATAAAACCTGAAGAGAGACAGCAACACCTCAGAGGAACTACATGTTAATTGGGCCCTTCCATATTTTCCTATGCAAACTGATGAATCTTATCTTTCTTTTAACATTTATCCACAGAGGAGCTCCAGATCAGATTAGGAGAGAGGAGATTGGTCTTTATTCATTTAACATGTTCCCTGAGTTGAATATCATGAGTCAGTTCCTTTTCTCCTACGAAACTTTTCTATGACTTTCTAGTAGCTAGCTCAATCAAGTGATTAAGAAACACATATTCAATCCCCACTATGTAACAAATGCTGTGGTCAGTGCTGCGTATGAGACAAAGATGTGGAACACAACCTGCCTACCCTCAAGGGGTTTTTGAGAGAGATTAACTGAGCACAAAAATGACCCCTAGAGTACATGGAAAAGGCCAAAGGAGAAGCCCAAAGAAGGCACCCCAGGAAGGTAAGGGAGGAAGGCTATTCTCCTTCCCACTAAGAGGCCTGCAAACAGCTTTATGGAGGTTGTGATATTTGAGCTGAGCCCTAAGTCTCTTCACTCTAGGTGGAATAGGTGGGACAAGCAAAGTGATAAGGATGGGAAAAAATGCAGGATGTGTCTGAGGAATGACTGGGGCTTGAGGATTTTTTTGGAGTTGGAGAGGGAAAGCTTGGGAAGGCAGGTAGTAACCAGCTCAGGGAGGGAGATTCCTAAGGATCTAGCTAAGGAGTTGGGTGGGACCTAGATGTGTACTAGAAGCCCCTTGAGATGTTTTTGGGGAGAATCACAGTTAGATTTTTTCAATGTTCTTTGGGAAAGTTAATCTGACAAAATGGGTACGACGGGAGAGAGCAGGAGGGGCTGAGGCTGGGAAATCATTTTAGAAGCAGTTGGTGACAGCTTGAAGGAAAGGTAAGGAAGGCGGGATCCAGTGCCAGTGTAAGACAGGGGCGTCATGGAGGCACAGGTGCAAGCACAGTTGGAGGGGGGTGCTCCCTCTAAGTGGGAATTGTCAGAGACCTCCCACAGCAAAGCAGAGAACCCAGGGACGATGGGGGAGCTGTGGCCGGAGAAAAGGATGATGGACTCTGTCTTAGATCTGCTGACCTGAGGTGCCAGGGACACATCCAGATGGGAGAGAGCAAGCAGAACTGGAAGAACCAGGGTTGGAAACTGGGAGAGGGGTCAGATCTGGAACTGGAATTTGGAGATGTCACTACATTGGGGAGATAGTTGATGTTAGGTTAGAGTCACTATCTCAGTGGCCCAAAAATATCTGGGGGTTCTATGACATATTAGTAGAAAATATATGATCTGGAACTATTGGTGGTAGTTCATTACACAGCCACATGGAATTTAGAAGGAAATGAAATACCAGTTAAAAGAAATATGGTGTTTGGTGCAAATGCTATTTGGTTTTCATGACTGAGGTGGGGATGATCCTGGCATTTAATGCCCAACAACGAAGGATGCTAAAAGTCCTACAATGTAATTGGCAAAACAAGCATTGTCCCATCTACCCACAATATCCTGATAAGGAAACACTGATGGTGAACTTTGTATTACAGTTAATTGCAGTCTAATTTTATAAATTCAGCTTAAGCTGAAAATGAAGTGTTTCATGACACCGTTTTCACCCTCCTTTTGTACAAGTTAAAGTCAACAGGTCCAAACCAGAACTAACTCATCAGCTTCCCCTCCAACCCTTATAATGGGACCAGGGTCCAACCACTTAGTCTGGATTGTTGCCTTCACCTTAGTATTGCATCCAGCTGAATCCTTAATATATTATATACGACCCCCCCGCCCCCGCCCCCGGAAAATCTCTGTCTGCCCTGCATCCTATCACCCATCATTGTTTTCCTTATAATCCTGCAGAAGGCACCCAGGTGATTTCCTTACCTCTAGTCTAACTCAGAACTGTCCCAGCTACTGATAGAGAAATTTTCTAAAACTGTAGTTGACAAACTTTTTCTGGAAAGGGCCAGACAGTGAATATTTTGGGCTCTGTGGGCCACATATATGACAACTCCTTAACTCTCACTGTAGTGTAAAAGTAGCCACAGACAATTTGCAAATGAATGAGCTTAGCTGTGTTACAATAAAACCATTTACAGGATCCAGTGGTAGGCCAGATTTAGCCCCCAGACTACAGTTTGCTGATCATTATTCTAAAACATCAATTTATATATTTTTAAATCTTATTTAAAATTCTTTAGATATGCCCTGATCTTCTCTCCAGACATGTCACTCATTTCATCCTATTCTCTGCCCACTACTCCAGCCGTATGACCACACTAGGCTGTTTTTAAATTTCCCTGCTCAGTATATGCTAATCCCTTATCAGAATGCCCTTCCACCCGCCCATGACACACCTCTAACCAACACCACCATCTGCCTAGATACTACCTACTTATTTCTTAAGCCACAACTCAAATATTAGCCTTCAACAAGTCTTTCTGCATCTAACGGTCCACACGCTGTTCTGTACCCAATTGTGCCACGTACAAAACTCTACCTTAGCACTGCAACACTCACATAGCTTTTGTTTTCCTAACATCCTACCTACCACCCAACACTGGTTCAGTGTCTTTGGGAGCAGATACCATATATAATTTGTTTGTTTTTTTTTTATAACATCTGCTTTAGCGCCTATTAGCACTTTGCAACTCACAGAAACTCTACATATTATTATGAAAAAAAGGAATGAGTACTCAAGATACAAGTAGGAAAAAATGAGTAAATCTTTGAATTTCTTTTTTAAATGATTTCAGACTCTTCCAAGTGAAGAGCCCTGCTGATAGTTAATTTATGTGTGATATTGGTACCCTCATATCTGAGGATCTTTGTAATGCACATATATTATGGTTATTAACAATATAAAATTATCTTCACAAGAAAAAAAAGTGCTAAAAAGTTTCAAAAAAGAAGGAAACATTTAAAATGAGCCATTCCTAGAAGTAGGGTCATCCAGGAAATGGGACTGTCCTGGAAACAGGGCCAGAGGAAGCACCATTGAGGAGAAATGCCTGGGAGGCTTCCGGTATTGCATGCAGAATGGAGNTTCACCAAAGCACAAACCCTCCTCAATGTCCATAACCCATCCACCCTTTCCCTACCCTCCCACCCCCCAGTAACCCTCAGTTTGTTTTGTGGGATTAAGAGTCTCTTATGGTTTGTCTCCTTCCCGATCCCATCTTGTTTCATTATTTTTCCCTCCCTACCTCCCATGACCCCCCACCCTGCCCCTCAAGTTCCTCATATCAGAGAGATCATATCATAATTGTCTTTCTCTGATTGACTTATTTTGCTGAGCATAAGACCCTCTAGTTCCATCCATGTTGTTGCAAACTTGCCACTGATTCTTCTCACTGCACTGGAAAGTTGAGGCCCCTTTTGCTCTTAGTGGGGAATGACAGAGACAGCAGAGCATCACTGGCTAATCTTCCCACAAACCGGCCATATTCCAGGGAGCAGGAAGGGGAGAGCAGCTCCATCAACCCAACCAGCCAGAGCCATGAGCACAGCACAGCAGAATGGAGTCAGGTTCCCAGGCAAGCAACCACTGGGAGCATCTGAGCTTACTTCTAGGCACCCCTCCCTGTTTTTCCTTTGCACCCAAAGGGCTGTCTCCACATACCCACTTGCGACTGAGCAACCATCGTTGACTTTCGATCACACAGAGGAGAAAAGGGGAGCCCCAGCTCTGCTTCTCTGTCACCCTAGAAAAACAGGAGGTCATAGTAAATTCAGATCAGTAGGCAAAGTAGCCCAGATTTTATTTAGCAACTTCAACTGCCAAAAAGACCACTGGTCTTTACTATAATTATTATAATTACATTACGTAAGAAGTCCTTTTGGGGCCTGCTCCTTTACATAAAAGACACCAAGAAACTGAAGCCCTCTGGGGTCCAATCAGTCCATCCAACTGCAAAGGCACATGCTGTTGTACAGAAAGCCTCATCAGGCAGCAGTAGGTCCCCGGAGGAAAATAAGAAAAGCCATTGCATCCTGTGGCCTAGAGCCAACACTGCAGTCAGAACTCCTGTGTGTTCTTGAGTTGTCCTGTCGGTCTGTAGCCTTTCTTGAGCCAGTGAAGCCCCCCCACCCCAGTTATGGGCAGTGGCCAAGACACAAATTCAAACTGGACTGATTTGGATTTATTTTCCCAGTGCTGCTACCTAACGCTACACACAACTAAGGTAAGTGCTTTCAGGGTCTTAAACTCAGGGTTTGGCCCATAATGGAAAGTGGACCAAAAAAGAAACAGAGTTAATAATTGCTTCTGTTTCTCAAGTTAGACAATAATAATTCTTTAGTCAATATATTCTCAAGCTCACCAAAAAGCATCACTCTAAGAAATAAGTACTACAAAAGTCTAAATAATGAGGGAGATGATTTTTGAAAGCATGGACCTAAAGCTCAATACTTGAGTCACACACTTGAGTCACACACCAAGAGGAAAGGGAGAATATGGCACCCTTCGCACAGGAGTGAAGTTATACTGATTCATTTTACTAGGATAGAAACTGCTCAGGTTGATGGCTACTGACCTCAGCTTGACTCTGGCCTTTCTCCCTCTAGCTGTGTGATCACAGGAAGTTTACTTTCCCTTTTTACATTTCAGTTTTGTGTTTGATAAAGTATGGAATAATAACCCCTATCACATCAGGTTATGATGACAATTAAATGAGAAATACATGTAAATAAATAGAAGAACTATTATTGTTTCTCTAATATTAGGTATCTTAGGTATCTCTAATATTTAAGTCAAGATTTGAGAAACATTTAGTGAATTTGTTATACCAAATATACTGACTATAATAAATATTACCAATAAATTAATAGTACATAAAAAGTAATGACATTCAAAAAACTAGGTTCGAAAACTAAATACTTTTCTTTCTAAGGCATGTTACCAAAGAGAAAAGAGGGCGCCTGGGTGGCTCAGTGGGTTAAAGCCTCTGCCTTCAGCTCAGGTCATGATCTCAGTGTCCTGGGATCGAGGCCCGCATCGGGCTCCCTGCTCAGCAGGGAGCCTGCCTCCTCCTCTCTCTCTGCCTGCCTCTCAGCCTACTTATACTCTCTCTCTGTGTGTCAAATAAATAAATAAAATCTTTTAAAAAAAAAAACAAACCTGTGTTTAAAAAAAAAAACAAAGAGAAAAGATGCTGGCTCTACACACACACACACACACTCACACTCACACATACACACACACACAACATCTACTGAAAGGAAGGAAAAGGAGTGGGCGTCTGAGGAAACTAAATGGTGGGGTCACAATAGGTGCTGGGAACACCCAAGGGTCTCAGGAACAGTCCTGAAGTGGCTCAGTTCCTTCTGCACACTTTCCTGTTCCCATGGGACACAATGGCTCCTCCATTTTTGAGTCTACCTTGCTGAGGACTGCACTATCTCTCAAGTGGCATGTAAAAAATAATTTACTCCTGAGCTATTTCTACTTGGGTGGACGAAGAGAAGGAAGAGTATTTATAACATAAACTCTTGTTGTGTCAATGGTTTAGCGGACAGCTTGCCTAAAGCAAATAAAACCCACTCTTATTCCCTATGAAGCAGGGATACAAGTTGGTTTTTGGTACATTTTTATGGAGGTGGTCTAGAAGAAGAGGTGGTAAACACTTACCACTTGGCTATTAAGGTGTAAGCATTAGTTTGGGTTGTATTATGGGAAAAGTACAAGCTATTAAATAACTTCTTATCTCATGGACTTGTCCATACCACATCTACACATCACTTATATTTTTTGAATTTAATTGAGCTGAGTAGATTCAACTATTAAATGCCTATTTTTAAATAGTGGCATTGAATTTCCTTTGGAGAACGGATACATTTATGAATTGGGAAAAAATGTGCAGAAAGTAGTATGGAAGGATGCACTTCTACAGGTGAATTCAATATGACTGAAATAATATTTTGACTCTAAAACTATTGGCCTGTGTGGAATTATTCATACCCTTTCCTTTTACTGAAGAAGTCAATATTTTTTTTTTAAAAAAAAAGGGCAAAAGTCTCAGCACAATGGATTTTTTTTTTAACTAACTCATTTTTTTTCTTCCAGGACAATGCAGAAAAATAAATAAGCTATTATTCCTGCCATAGGGGTTAAGACTAATAAAGTCACATAGTCGATCTGCAAAAGGAGCACAGTGCATTTTGTTGAATGAATTAATGAACGAAGAGATTAATTTGATTAGAAATACTCGAGTTCTTCGGCTATACAGACATTTATGACAATCAAGCTGGGGGAGCAGTTAGGCAGTTGGTTGTTCATAATGCCTCCCTCTTTTTCCTTCTCTATTTCCTGTCCCCACAGCTACACCACATTTCCCAGGACCTCTGCCACTTAGTGCTAGATAATAAAACGAGAGGAGAGGGGATGTACCTCCACCAGACTTCTGTCATATAAAATCTCCCAGGCCTACTTCTCCATATTCTTCCCTTTTTTGCTGGCTTGATGTAGGCAAGCAACATAGAGGCCATGTACAGTCTGGGCCTAAAATCACTGCTGATTATAAACTATCTGCCTGTCAAGAAACACTTGTCCAGTGCTTTACATGAGTGGGTAATAAACTTCTATTTTATGTGTGTCATTATTCATTTTGGGGTTTCCTATAGCAGCTGTATGTAAGAAACAAGCCAATCAAGAAAAACTAAGATTATTTTGTAAGATTATATTGTAAGTTCACAAGGCAGGTGATATCTCAAGTGAGTCTTCTCAGGTAGAGTGAAGAAAAAGTATCTGATCAGGAGGGTAACAAAAGTACCACGCCAAAAAAAATAATAATAATAATAATAAAATCTCAGTAATGTACACTTCCTTCCCAGGGGAAGAAGTTACAAATAGGAGGTATAAGACAATTACTGTGATTTTGTATTTAAGATAATATAATGAAGACATCTAAGTCTTTTCTTCTCAGGAATTATCCTCACAAAACAGGAGAGCAAGAAACAGAAACACCAATGCTAGGGAAAATCTGTAATCTTAAATCACACTAATGAGGAACAGCTGCCAAATGTTGTGACTATCAGAGAGGGGTGAGGTAAGATCCCCAGAGTAGAGGCCTATGGTTCCAGATCTCAGATAAAACTTGAAGAGCTAGTTTTCCTGGTTCTTCCTGGTGTGAGGAGCAACCCTGGGCCCTATTTAGTCCCTAGGAATAGTAGAAAAAGAGACGCTGAATGAGGAAACATAGGCATGGCAAGAGGATGATGGATGGCAGAGTCTGAATTGTGAGCAGCCCTACAATTGCTGCCTACTGCTGTCTGTGAAGAAGTAAAGATTAACACACACACACACACACACACACACACACACACACACACACACCCCATGTCACAGAAGCCTCATAACAAACCATGAAGAATGTCTACTCGTTCAGAATATTGCTGCTCGGGCGCCTGGGTGGCTCAGTGGGTTAAAGCCTCTGCCTTCGGCTCAGGTCATGATCTCAGCGTCCTGGGATCGAGGCCCGCATCGGGCTCTCTGCTCAGCAGGGAGCCTGCTTCCTCCTCTCTCCTCTCTCTCTGCCTGCCTCTCTGCCTACTTGTGATCTCTCTCTCTCTTTCAAATAAATAAATTTAAAAAAAATCTTTAAAAAAAAAAAGAATATTGCTGCTCTGGTTTCTCCCTGGCACATACCTTCTGCAAACAGTTTAAAAATAATGCATTTCGTTCTACAGTAGTAAATAATAATAATAATAATAAAATGAAGGAGGAGGAGATAAAGGAGAAGGATGAAGAGGAAGAAGAAGCAGCACTACCATCACTACCATCAAAAAAAAAAAACCTGTGAAAATGTATTTCAAATGAAAAAGGAAAAAAAAAGGAATAAAGGAAGAAACAAACAAAGAAACCAGATAGGAAACATTAGAAAAAACAGTGCCACCAAGTGATGACCAAACATATTGTCATGAACAGAAAGAAATGCCTGAAATTATCAAAAGCAAAGGCTCAGGGAAAGAGGAGCTAGCAGAGCACAGCAAAGATATAGAAGAGAAAAACAGCACCATTGTGTAAAGGAAGACTGCACTGGAAGCAACACAAACAAGAGTTGTTCTTTTTATTTTTTTTATTTTTTTATTTTTTTTTATTCATTTGACACAGACAGAGAGATCACAAGTAGGCAGAGAGGCAGGCAGAGAGAGAGAGAGGGGAGAGGAGGAAGCAGGCTCCCTGCTGAGCAGAGAGCCCGATGTGGGCCTCGATCCCAGGACCCTGGGATCATGACCTGAGCCCAAGGCAGCGGCTTTAACCCACTGAGCCACCCAGGCGCCCCAAGAGTTGTTCTTGATGAAAACACATTAAGGAGCATGGAGGTCAGGAATGTAAAAAGCAGGCCAAACAAAGACCACTGATCAAAGAGTTAAAGAAGACTTAAAGGAAAAATATAGACATGGATGAGAAACAGAAGAGAGTCAACATATGAAAAACTGTTTTCCCTAAAGAAGAGAACTTAACAAATGGAAAAGGAAAGCATTCAAAGATATAATCAATATAACTTGATTCTACAGAAGAAAGAACATACCCGGTTCCCCAAAAAAGCTATTATAGAACAATCATTATTGAAATATATCCTAGTAATGTCAGTGGGCTTCAAATATAAAGAAATAATCCTTTAGGGCACATAAGCAAAAAAGATGTATCACCTAGACATGAAAATAATTACAGCAGGGCCTCTAACCTCTCCACAGCAATATTCACAGGTAGAAGACATTGACTGAAATCTAAAAAAGGCCTCAGGGAAAGAAAGTTTGATTAAAAAAAAAAATGCCTTACCCAAGCAAACTATGGCCCAAGTATAACAGCAGTACAAAAGTGGACAAGTACACAAAAGTGTGGTTTCATTAGCTTTTCTAGAAGAAACCACCCGAGGAAAAACATTGGCCAACCAATGGATGTTCAACCAAGGCCAAAGTATCTGAGTAGAACCAAGATAAGAATAACTAGAAAATTATGCTCTTGCCAGATGTGTTTTCTATCTTTCTGAGTCACCTTGTTTACGGTGTATCTTTTGTAAGCAGCATATAGTACATGCCAGAGAATGCTCATTGAAAAAATCAGAGCTTTTCACAGTGGCAGTATCGTAGCCAATGAGGTTTATCTAAGGCGTGATTATTGCTAATTAAAAAATCAGGAGAACTTGGAAATAACATAGCCAACAAAGAATGACAAGGAGTTAATTATGCTATGGAAAGGAAAATAAGGAATGGTGGTGGGAGGTAATGAATAAACACTAGCTTTCTTATCTGTTGGGAGATAAGAATATATCATTTAAACCTGATATATAAAAAAAGAGAGCTAAATTTAAATAATAAAGGACAGGCTACAAGAATTAAACAATAAAACCTACTAAAATCAGGTGCTGGGAAGAGCAGCGAGGAAGTAGAAGTTTACTACTTTTTATAACAAGGAGTCAATAGATACTATCTAAATAAATAGAGAACGTAAAATTTTTATTACCAAGTTAGCCACTGGAAGAACTAAAAACATAATATAAAACTTCCAAGTCATCAGAAGAAATTAATATAGGACAAAGCAGATGGCACAGTCACTATAATGAACTATTTATGAAGAAGCTGTAAAAACAGAAAGCATAATATAAAATATGATGGCCCCTAAGATCAAATGTTCCTGTCACTTCAATAGATACGAATATAGCTGATTTCAAATAATAAGAGAAAAGAATCTTTGATGGCCTCATAAAAATCTCAAGTATACACAGTGTTTAAAAGGCACACCCAAACCAAAGTATTCCTGAAAGGCTAAAACCTATGCAGAGACAAGGCTCATGTTTTTAAAACGAGTCAAATTTGAATTCTAGGTAAAAGCATTAGAGGAGGCAAAGAAGCAGGCTTTATAATGATAAAGTTTCCAATAAATTATGACAATCTAATAGTTATGAATATCCAAGAACCAAATAACATAGAATCAACATTCACACTACGCAGAAAGAAAAAAAAATCTGTCATCCCACAATAGATCAAATTTTTAAAAATGATATATAAAAAACCTAAATAACGTAATTCATAAGGTGGATGTATGGGGTATTGTTTGAATTCTATACCCTGCAAGTAGAAAATATATCTACTTTTCAAGAACAGTGAACATTTACAAAACTGATTATATAGTAGTTGACAAATGATTCACAATAAAATCCAACCAATGAAAACAATCTTGATCGAATTTCAATAAGACACAAATTAATTACAAAACGAGAAAGCAAAAGAGCCCACCATTGGAAAATTACATAAATAAACACCTCTATCTGAACCAACTCTTGAGTAAAAGAAAAATCTACACCAAAATTATAGAATATTTAGAAAGGAATGATTGTACTGCAATTTCCAGTTCCAGTTCCAGTCCAGTGAGCTAACATTCTATTCCCAATAGGCAATGAAAATACTGCATATCAGAATCCATGAGATTCATAAGAAAAAGACAAACTCCTACCCTTATATTTCCTAATACTAAACAGGCAGAATGAAATAAGTGAATTGAACATCCAACTCAGGGGGTTAGCAAAAGAACAAAATAAACTCAAGCAGAAGAAATGATTTAGTAAAAATGAAAACTTCAATTAAGGTATTATAAAATAAAATAGAAACAAAATAATCAAATGATTAGCCAATTTCATAGAGAAGCAAGGGGAAAAACACTAATACATGAAATGAGAATTAGAAATGGGGAAATAACCACAGACACAGAGTATATTAAAATAAATATAGGGATGTTTGCAAAATATAAACATAAACAGCAATATAAGGGAAATGAACCTCAAGACTTTTACAGCATGTATTTACCAAAGAGGCAAAATTATACTTCTTTAAAGTCAATATTTCATTGAGAAGCACCCCGAGGCCACAGTTTGGATTTTGTAAAATATGGTTATAATACCAAAGAAAAGATGTAACTTACTCTTTTAGCAAAATATGGGAGGTCTGGTCTATCGGCACTGAGGCTATGCCCTTACTTTGAATTACAACCCAACTTCCAAACGTAATACTTTCAAAGACTCTACAGTCCCATTGAGATTTCCCATTTGAACTGTCCGATTTAAAATCTATAGTTAAGAGCTGAGGCAACATTTCTCCTACATGGGTTACTTACAATGGCTTATGGCATCTGGGTTAAAATATTAAGTCAATAAAAATAATTTACTGAATCATAATTACTAAAAAATAGTTTCAGTCCAGTGGGTTAACATTCTATTCCCAATAGGCAAGAAATTCAATAAGGTTATTTTCACATTGCCTCTAGCACCTTTTCATTCAATTCAAGCATATGTGCATGCAAACAAGTTTTCCTTTATGGGAAAAAATGTACACATATTTAAGAAATTTCTCATATCCACTCACAATTAAAAGAAGGAACCACTTGAATACCTCAGACTTACATGAATTAGCTATCACCTTCCTTTGGCTGTAGGTGAAATACTCCCAGCCATAGGGGGTGTTATTACACAAGCAATATTAAAGAAAGCATATGATAATGGGGAGTGGATATTTATAGAAAATCCTTTCATTAATATTAGAAAAACAGCTTCCAGAAAAGTGGCAGAGTCATTGTTGTATATACAAGGCCCACCTGTCCTTGCACACCACTGGGTTCCCCTTGAGAACAAGTCTGAGATCGAGCAATGACTTTGCACCGGAAAACAGCCATATGCAGGATAGGGTACCTGATGGTATATTCACATAACAGCTTAGGGAAGTATGTGTGTGTGCAGGTGTTGATGTACACCCCTAGACAGTAGGGAGTGTAGAACATTTAATGCCAGGAGGACCCAAAGGAAATATCTGGCCCAACCTTCCTCTAACTTCCTCCTGCCACCACCACCTCCCAAAATACAAGTCACAGATAAGACCATTGGGAACTAGAAGAGGGATTTGATTAGTCCCATGAACCAGTTGGAATAAAAATTCCAATAAGGGTTCTTCTGGACTTTGTTGACTATGCTATTGACTCTGGTCCCACCTCATCACTAGATATTATGTATAGTTTCAGAAGAAAACACACACACATACTTATGCCCTCTACAATTTTTCCATTCAAACCAGAATCATAAAATAAGAGTAATCACAGGAGTAATTCACTTTCAAAAATCGAGTAACCACTGAAAGAGTCCATCTCCTGTCAGTGTAGGGGACAAAGTTGAGACCAGTGTCATGAGTAGTGTTTTGTGTGGTCTCAGAGGCCTCCCAGTCCATGATGTGAACCACTCTTCATGAAGTATCAGAAGTAACTGAATTAACTGTACTGATGCGAATTGTCTATCACTTAGGCCCCACAGTGTGCATGTCATCTTGCCTTCAGTCTCAGCACCTCGTGTCTTGAAGCACATGTTTTAATGGCAGCTCATCTTGAGAAGACACCAGTTTTGATACTAAATATTAACTTCCTGATTTCTCTACTTCTGTGTACCTTTTTTAAAATTTAATTTTAAATCACTGCCTACTCACTAAAAACTCTGGCTACTCTTGCAGAAAACACAACTCTGTGTCTTACGATGTTGTATATTTAAACATAATTGACAGTAGCTTCTAGTGGTTTCCTGACCACAAATTACCACACCTCACTTTGCGATTTGACAACATGGCTTATCTGCTCCAAAGAAACAATGCAATCTATTATAACAGATCATTATGAGTTAAAGATTAACATCTTAATCCTACACAATGATGCAAAAGCAACCACCATTTGGTCAACCCATTAGAATGAGGAGTAAAAGGGAAAGTATCCAGATGACATTTTGACAAAAAACTGACAAAAAGAATTTTTTTTTTCCAAACAGAAATGCATAGGACAGAAATGCCATAATGTTCTGAGAACCAAAATTTAGGTAAGAGTCAAACATCACATGAGCAAGAGTCCAGGAAATAAAAAAAAAAAAAGCTATCAATCCTTCCTCCCCAAAGAAAATGATTGTAATGCCAATCATCTTATTATAGTAGTGCTGAAATATAAAACTCAGAACGATCTAGATCGTGCTGACGGCTCTGAGGAGTAGCACAAGATACCTGTCTGAAGAATTCCTCCAGGAGTGACATTGTCCAGCGATGATGGAGTTCCCATGCTTTTGCAGGATGGCTAATGTCTGCCGTGTGCAGCATCAGAGATAACGCTTTCGGCTTTTCAATTCTATAAACCCAAGGGACCCAGACACATGATGACCAAACTTTCGGAACCTCAATAAGAGTTTTTAAAAATCATTAATTTCTTAATCTCTTCCATTCTCATGGAAGAGTCCCCATGTCAGCTGAACTGGGGGAAAAGCATCATTTCGTCCTACAGCTGGGACATTCAACAGCTTCGTCTCCATGCTTATGGAGCTGGATACCTCTTAAACGGACTCAAAACGATTTCTGGAATGACTGCATCATTCAAAAAGACAACAAGAATCTAAGAGTCACTCATGGACTTTTGTTGCCCCTGTACCGAGTGAATCTTTGATTACTTAGTTTTGCACAAAGAATTATTTTAAATTCTTAACTGGGGGCAAATTTGTTACTGGCCCTATGGTTTATTCCAACCCTGATGAAAATCTACGTGTGACAGGTACAACTGTCATGCTCGCTCCCCTCTAGCCCCACTGCATGAGCCCATCCAGTGAAGCTCTCTGAAGAAGGTGCAAGAACATGGGCAAGTACCAGTTCAAACACCTGTGGAGACTCATGATACCACAGGTCCACTCACGCGTCTGGCTGCTGCAGAGCAGTCTTCATTGCTTTGATTTGTTGGAAATGACAGGACATGTCTGTGGCCATCACCATCTCAATTACCAAGGTCCGAAACTCCCTTTCAGGGACATCCCGTGGAGAGAGAAGCATGGAGGTAAAAAAATGGAAAGTAAAAATTCGTTTATATTTTTTGTCACTTCTAAGCAAAATCAGTTAATTAGGGGTGACATTTCTAACCAACTTGAGCCTTTTGGGTGGGCTTTTTTGATAAGGAATAAGTGAAGGTTAAGGATTAAGGAAATCATTTATTAGGAACATGACATGTGGAACATATATATCACTCAGTATGGCTTATTTCTCTGAATCTTTACACCATGGCTAGCACAAAGACAGTCAATGAACAGCTGATCATTTAACTAAAATATACCTATTTAGTACTATTTGCATCATAATAGATTCAGAACTTCATAAGGATTTAAATGGTTTTGCCTCTAATCTTTGAAATACCTTGGCCTATATTTATAGCTACAAAAGACTTGCAGGCTTGCTATATATATCATGATGTGTGCTAGGCATTTTCAGTGGATTATATCATTTATTACAACATTAACCAAACCACGAGGTATATTTTATTATCGATTTTCTAGAAATTAAATTTTACAATAGTGTGAAGGGGTTAAGTAACTTCCTAAATGCCATGCAACTAGTAATTGTATCCATATTCATTTCATTCAAAGACACAAATGTCATTTAGGCAACAGAATTAGGTACCCGTGATTTATTCTGAGTATCAAAATTTGTTCCTTAGCAAGTTTTGAAAGATTTTTAAGAGAAGTTCAAATCAAATAAAAGGCAAAAAACAAATGTTAAAAGAAAAAAAACTCAGATTTAAGAAGCTAAGACAAAAGCAACACAAGTTTCCTAAGGTAACAAGCGGCAAGTATTTGCAAAGTGCCTATAATATATTTGAATATTTGTGTTAAGGAAAAGAGAGAGAGGGCGCCTGGGTGGCTCAGTGGGTTAAAGCCTCTGCTTTCGGCCCAGGTCATGATCTCAGGGTCCTGGGATCGAGGCCCGCATCAGGCTCTCTGCTTGGCGGGGAGCCTGCTTCCCCCTCTCTCTCTGTCTGCCTCTCTGCCTCCTTGTGATCTCTCTCCCGCTGTGAAATAAATAAATAAAATCTTTAAAAAAAAAAAAAAAAAAAGGAAAAGAGAGAGAAAGAGCGAAGGCAGGGAGGAGAGAGAAAGGAGAGAGAGAGAGAGAGAGAGAGAGAGAAGAGAGAGGAGGAGTGGGGAGGAAGGAGGGAGATGGGATGAGGAGAAAGGAGAGAGAAAGGGTGCCATGAACAGTTCAAGTGGTATTATTTTTCCAAAAGCAGCATACTTCATCTCTCCTCATGGTTCCTTTCCTGGCCTCCAAATTTCTCTCCTATCTCATCCTTACCTCCAGTCATCCTTTGAGAGGTTAATCAAAATATTCATTTCCTCATCGTCTTGCAGAAGGCGATAAGCCGCACTTAAATGGTGATTTTCTAATACAGACCTATCGTTGTACAGAATAGCAGGATCAGACCTGAACAGAAAGCCAAGCAAAACACTTTAGGATGTTAAATGGTTGAGATTTTTTCAGGTGACTCTCTCAAAGCTAGAATACACCATCTTTTTTCCTATGTTTAACAATTATCTTTGCCCCCATGCCACTTATGCCAACCAATAAGTTAAAACCAACACTACAAATTATCAATAGATACATGTAGGGTATTTAAATGTCAATATGTAGGCGTGAAATATATGATATCCAACCCGAGAACTCTAAAAGGGTTCCATAACCAGATCTCAACGATTTCTACCAGTAGCATAGGGGATTACATAAAACATGGGTCAACTCAAACTTCCTTGTATTTTCTGGAATGCCTTTAGTTTTTTAAAATTTTATTCAATGAAAGAATTTACTTATTATCATCATAATTCTTTGAACACATACCACCTGGTAGGTACAGTTTGCCAAGTTCCTCTGGTAATAGCTTGACCTTAACATGTTGCCATGTGGAAGACATGTGTGTAAGACCGAGAGTAAAGAATATAAGGATTATAGGACAGTTCTAGTCACTTCCTCACAGACCACTGCACCAAACACAGAGCTGTACACTATTTCAATATCTTCAACTTAATGAAAACTTAGATTATTATAGCTTACTTGTTTCTCATCAAGGAAGCTGAGTCTCAGTGATGGAAAATGACTTCACAGAGCCCCACAGTGCCTACACGGCAGGGTTGAGATGAAGGCAAGGCCTTCCGATAGTTCAGCCATTGATCCCCCCCCCCCAATAACTTGTGCCTGTCATTGGCCAAACTTTGGGATATATCTAGCATACCTTTCAAGTGTTAGGCTTAACATACCATCAAAGGATAAAGAACCTGGTTACGGATTTAGTTCTCTGTATGGGGATCACACAGGCTGAGACGCTTTGAATAAAGTTCTATTAAAGAAAGCCAATGCTTAAATTTTATTCCAAAGCAGGCGTAGCTGAATCCACTGGAATTTCCTCACTCCGATGGAGATAACACAAAACCTGCATACCCTGTGGTGAAAGATCTGATCGCGTATCTGTGAAGTCAGGCTCCAACTGATGTGTATTTTGTGACATTCGGCTCTTTTCCAGCTGCTGTAATCAAGCCATTTCCTCTGAGTGGAGATGGGTTTTGATACTGGCCTCCAGCAAAGACCTACGTACTGCTGCTTCACCCACCTCTCTTCCTTCAGCAGGCGCTATTCACCACAGCCTCTGTCCTCAGAGCAAAGATTCCACTCACAGATATCCACAAAACAGAGATGCTCTGTGGAATTCCCTGTATTTAAAGCCCTTGCAACAGAAACATAAAACATAAAAGGCTGCTTCCCAGCAGCTGAGGCTCTTCTATGTGAGGAAGCAGGACGCAGACAATGAATTCAGCCGCTTACATCCTTTTGTCTGCTGCCGTTCTATTGAAATTCCCCTTCAGAACAGAGATCAGACAATACTGTCTTCTTTTGTATACCCCATAATTAAGTGTTGGGTTCATTAAATACATGTAGATTGATTTAATGAACACAAACCTATCTGGCATGTGCACCTGCTTTTTTCAAGTGAAACTTCAAGTATTTATTTAAATTCTCATCTCTCCCTGCTACTTTCTTCCTCTTAGCCATACCATCTTTCCCCAAATTCTAGCTTCTTTTGATTACTGTGTCAAGACCCAATTAATCCTACTATCAGAGTCTCTCTGGTTTCATAGAATTGTCTTAAGAGAAGGTAAGTTCTTAGGCTAGGACAGGACAGATAAGGTTTCATCCTAAATGGAAAAAGCAAGTGACTGGTACTGCTTGCCTGGAATTCTGTGCAAAGAGGAATACTAAGGATAAATACGAAGCGTGGTTAAAAAAAAATTGATCAGGAATGTCTCTTATAGTCAAGAGGTTCAGAGTTGGGCACTTGGACCCATACTTAATCTCCCCCACAGAGATCTGTGTCTACCTCTGCAGTTCATCATAGTGGGTACACAGGTTATCTATGACGAAGGTGGTCTGCATGAGACAACCCGGTTCCCCAAGCCCCCTGCCAGGGAGCAGTGCAAGCAATAAAGAGAGCAGGGATGAAATCAGGAAGGATGAGAGAAGTGTCCCCAGAATCCCAGAGGTCACAGGGCAAAAAGGCTCAGGTATTGTACACGTGGACAGAAACATCCCGATCCTGGCCCTTCCTCACTGATTCGGTCTACATGGCCTCTGCACCTTTATGCCAACTGTTCCACCACCTAGTAGAAACAGGTAGTGTGTGCACAATACATACATAAGGAAACAAAGAGCTAGCATTCGAATAGAGAAGAAAAGGATATCCATATTTGATGTGAATAACGCATGGACATTGGCAGCAGATGGCTTCTCGAACTGTAAATCTTGACTGAAGCTGACCAGGTTGATCTCTTGTTGAAAAGTTCATTTTTTCAGAAAAGCAAAATAGAGTAACCATGCAAAAGAAGGGTGACTGATACCTTTCTGACTTCTCAAACTCTATCCCTGCCCCCTCCTGCCTCCTCTCCAAACATCCGACATCCTCACCGTGTCTGAATGTGGAAATTGTTGGTGGTTCCGGTGTGCTCATAGTCGTGGATGGCAGCTGAGAAGATGATAGCAAAGATCTCCAGCTCTGTCAGCCAGTTCTGAAAGGGACATTGCAGGGCAATCAGATAATCTCATTCTCAGACACGGTCTTCAGCTTGCTGACAACACACCCGCGTCGCTGCCTTTCCACCCTGCAGCTGGCAAACTACTGCCAAACACATGTTTTCTGACACACGGAATTTTTCTTCCCCCTATGAGGAGACTGAGGAATATGGTATTTGGAAGTAGCATGCCCAGCAAGGTGGAGAAACTAACTAGTAATTTTATTTTTTTTTCAAGGAAGCAAAAAACAAGGAACATGAAGACTTTAAAAACCCTCATTGTATTCTTTCCCAAATTCCAAGTAAAGATACTTGGTGGACACAGAAAAAAAATTAATAAAAATTTCAACACAATACCAAGAACGAAGAGTAACAGAAAACCTAATGTATATCTACTACAAAGTAGGTATACGTAGACAGAAGGAAAGATAGCACCTGGCCTTCTGCCTTATGCACGCTGATGTTTGAAGAGACCCCACAACCATGCCACCAAAATCGGCTGTAGTCCAAGGTTCTCAAATTGTGTTCCCCAGACCATCAGAGGGAGCATCACCCGGCAGTTTATATGACACATGTTCTTGATATTTTCCATACATATATAGATTTTTTTCATTTTGGCCATTTCTTTCAATCCTTCCCCAGTACCCTGTCCCCACCCATCAGTCTCAACTCCCTCTACCTACCCCCCACACCAGCAGTATAGCTCTTTCTCCAGAGTTATGCGAAGTTAACGTAACATTTTAAAATAAGATTATGAGGCTATCTTGGAGCCTGTCAGGCCCTGCTTGGAACAGAACTTCTAAAATGACAAATATGTCTGGAACACTGTAGTCTGAGGCTGTTTCTGTTGGCTCTAAGTAAGGTCTCTGGAAGTGTTTATACTTGAGATGAAATCGAATTCTGTCTCGGCAAGAGAGTGCTCATGTGTACAAAGGAAAAGATGACTCCTGGTGGCAAACCCAACAAAACCCGAGTCATCTGAGGAAAGGTAACTCATGCTCATGGAAACAGTGACATGACTCATGCCAAATTCCAAAGCAAACTTCCTGCTAAGGCCTTCGGACATAGAACCCATGCTATGCTGTACCCCTCAAGGATTTAAACTCGTGGAAAAATAAAAAAATAAATAAAAGTGTAGATATCTTTTCTATTGTGAAATCAATAAATCAATAAGTCAATCAATTAAAAGATTATGACTGAGAGCTAATATATCATCTAAATAAATCTGAATCACAGAGCATCAACCCAGACAACAGGTGTCTAAAAAACTACATAATTACGGTTCTCACATTATAAATATCAGTGTTACTTCTCCCCTTTACCCAAATATACTAATAAGATCCTATCTTAGGTGTAACCCACTTCCAATAAACCAAAATCAACAAATGATTTAAATAAGCAAACAACAAAAAATAAAACCACAGCCTGTAAAAGTCATTTTAACACCCTTGCTTTTCAACAAACCCTGTGGATTCTTAGAAATCTGTTCTGCTATTTGAGGATAAGAAGAAAGGACAGATGGTATCTGGCACAGAAGGAAGGAAGGAAGGAAGGAAGGAAGGAAGG
>LNAC01000214.1:2150083-2190532 GCA_002007465.1 Ailurus styani | reverse complement strand
GGGAGGGAGGTGGGAGGGAGAGAAAAAGAGAAAGTAAAAAAGAAAAAGAAAAGATGAAGAAGATCTTCACAGATGGACCCTGAAGATGGGACCAAAATGGCTGAAATCAAGGTGTTGGCAGGACTGTGCTCTTTTCTGGAAGCTCCGTGGAAAAATCTGTTTCCAGGTACATTCAGGGCATTGGCAAATTTCATTTCCTTCTCAGACTTTCCACTTGGCTCCATCTTCAAGCTAGCAACAGCCGGTTGAATCCTCACAGCTCCTGTGTCATGCCTTTTGACTTTCAAGGACCCACAAGATTACACTGGGCCCACCTGGGGAATCCAGGAGCATCTCCCTAGATTTTATGGTCCTCGAATTAGTAACCTTCACCGTGTTCGTGTTTTGCCATCTAATGCAACATTAGTGTTACAACAGAGGGCAAAGGTCATGGGGGCCAAAATTTTGCTGACCACAAACATTGATAAAATTATTAAGCACTCCTTAGCCATTTAGTGTTTCCCGTGTAAATATATGATGGCATATATGATCAAAAGAACAAGATACACAGCCTCTCCCCTCTAAAAGAAATAATAATAAAAGCAAAAGGAAAATTAATGGCATTTGCCTGACAAAAGCAATGAAAGGGGCCAAGGGATGGCTTTGGAGTTTGGAATCCTTTGACCTAAATCAAAATTAGGCTAGAGCTCAGAGTCTGATTCATATTTATTCAATCAACAACTTCTCAGTCTAATTCTGTTCAAGGATTTTTCCCTTAAAAGTGGGCGAAATAATTCTGAAAGGATTCAAGCGTCTTCTTGGCGTCTAAGTAAAGCAATAATGAGTAATATAAACAGATTATAATGAGTAATACTGTTGATGTTGAAGCCCAGACATCACTTTATCAATGGGATGTTTTGATTCCCTATGTGTCTTACAGTTTATAAAACTGAAATGATTTAAAGCATTTCCCCCTCCTGGTTTGAAATGAAAGGTTAGAGTAACAATATGTTCTCCATTCATCAGAATGCTCCCCACTGTTTCTGTAAGCTTGCAATGAAAGAAGTTTGTTTTGAGCTGCATTTCCAAGAGAGAGTGGGTGGGAAGTAGTTCTATATTTAAGAATGATTCTGAATATGGCCTGAATTGATAATGAAAATTCAATGGCAAATGCGTTCATTTAAGAACAGCATGCAGAACGTCATGATCATTGGCTGCTGTAACATTCATGTTAATGATAACTTGCATTAGCATAAATACTTCGGAGTTTTTCTTGAGGGCTAAAAAAGCCATGTATGATTCACTTTATATCTCCATAGTACACTGTACACATAGGTACTAACTAAATATATGTTGAATAGATGAGTCCAAAGTACATTTGCACATCTATGTTGATCTTCACCAGGATACTTTCAAGTGTCACACGAGGATACTGAATACTGAGGTGTAGAATATCAGATGCACTTTTTGTTTTTGTTTTTTTTTTGGACCACAGGCATTGTAGAAGTATGGCTAAATATTTAAATGCATGGTGTTATAAATAAAATCTTTAAAAAAGAAGAAGAAGAAGAAGAAGAAGAAGTCGTCAAGTAGTCCTGGGACCAAATCATAGCTCTGCATCTCTATTTGTTTGCTTGGCCGCCATAACTAAGTGCCACCAACTAGGTGGCTTAAACCACAGAACTTTATTTTCTCACAGTCTGGAGGCTAGAAGTCCAAGATCAAAGAACTGGCAGGGTCGGTTTGCAGTGAGAGCCCTCTTCCAGGTTGCAGACGGTCATCTGTGTGCTGTGTCCTCACACGGTCTTTCCTCTGTGTGCGACCATGTCTGTAATCTTATTCTCCTCCTTATAAGGACAACAGTCATACTGGATCAGGACCATCCATGTGACCTATTACCTCTTTAAAGACCCTACCTCCAAATACAGTCACATTCTGAGGCACTGGAGATTAGGACTTTCAACAATATAAACTGGGGGCAGGGGAGGGAGAAGACAAAATTCTGCCTATGACAGAGACTCTATAACAGGTCAATCCTCACTCTGCGAATGGGTTTCCTCCTATTTTTCTAGTGAATTTCTGTCATTTTCTTGTTGATTCTTTTATATAATCTGGATCTCAATCCTATATTTTCCGCAAGTACTTACATCATTATGGTGATTCTTTTTATCCTAGAGGTTTTAATTTTAAAACACTCAGTTTAATCAATATTTTTATGTAACTTTTCTGTTTTGAGGCTTATGTAACAAAGAATTCCCTGTTTCAAGGAAATAAACATATTCTCACATTTTCTTTTAATATGATCAAATTTTTTGTATTTAAATCTTTAATTCATTTGTCTATTTGGTGATTGATTTAAAGTAGAATAAAAACATTCTTTTCTTTCCCCAAATGAGCCATAGTTCCCAAAACATTGTTTGAACTGAGTCATTTTTCCTGTAATGTTGTTGTCTATAGACATGCCCTTACCTTCTCACCGGAATTCTTTCTTCATTATACTGTAGTCGGTGGTCCATCCTCACCAAAGCACTGAGACCACTCCTGTCAAGGGCACTAATGACTTCCATGTTGCCAAAGGCAGTGGTCACTTACCTATCCTTATCCTACTTGACATTTTCGCATGTCCCACACAATTCACTATTCTCTTTTGAAGCACTTACTTTCCTTGGCTTCCAGGACCCCACACTCTGTTGGTTTTTATTTTAACATCATTGACCACTCCATTTTAGCTACTATTGTTGGCTCTAAACCTTTTTCTTTTTTTTTTTTTAAGATTTCATTTATTTATTGAGAGAGACAGAGAGAGAATGAGAGAGACAGAGAGAGCATGACAGGGAAGAAGGTCAGAGGGAGAAGCAGACTCCCCGCTGAGCAGGGAGCCCGATGTGGGACTTGATCCTCTGACCCCAGGATCATGACCCAAGCTGAAGGCAGTCTCTTAACCAACTGAGGCACCCAGGCACCTCTGTTGGCTCTAATTCTTTACCTTCATTTTAAACTTTAGGCTGCCCCAGGACTCACTTCAAAGCCCCTACTACTTCTCTATTCACACTCACTCTTTAGATGATCTCAATTAATTCCACGTCTTTTTATAATATTGGTATGTCTAAGATTGCCTAATCTACATGTTCATCCCTGACCTCTTCCCAGAGCTCTAGATTCCATTGGTTCTCTTCCTATTTGACACTTCCACAGTGATGTCTAATAAGGACCTGAAACTCAACATGTCTAAATCAAAACTGTGTTCAATAAATATGTGGGTTTAGTTTTTGAAATTTTACTCAACTTCATTCATATATTTGGTGATTTTTGCACAAATACTACCTTGTCTTTATTACTATAGCTTCAGTAGATATTTTAACACCTAGTAGAAAAAGAACTACACCACAGCATACATTGTCTTTTTCAAAACTGTTTTTTCTAAAGTCGTGAAATATCTATTTTACATAAATTTCAGACTCAGCTAAATTTCAGACTCAGCTTATCATGTTTCATTAGTCTTTATTGGTATTGCTTTGAATTTATAGATTAGTTTGAAGAAAATTGACATCTATATAACACTGAAACTGTATTAAAAATATAATGTATTTCATTTCTTATTTAAACATTGTTTTTCTGCTCTTTAGTTTTATAGTTTCCTTTTTATCAATTTTGAAGTTCTTCATTAGTAATTTATCAATTTAAAAAAAACCTCTGGAATGTATGTCCCTTTATTATACTTGTTAATTTCTAATATCTAAGATAGCTTTTTTAAGATTTTATTTATTTATTTGAGAGAGAGAGAATTAGCGAGGGGGGGTGTATGGAGGGAGAGGCAGACTCCCTGCTGAGCAAGGAGCCGGACCCATGGCTTGATCCCAGGACCCTAAGATCATGACCTGAGCTGAAGCCAGATGCTCAACCAACTGAGCCCCCCAGGTGCCCTAGGACAGTTATTTTATCTACATCTGACTGAAGCCTTTTATTTGACCTAATAATTTATAGTTGATTTTCTTGATTTTTTAAAAGAGATGGTTAAATTATTTTCATGGGATACTTCTTCAACTTTCTTAGATACTACCTTGCATTGGCTGAGACCTCTAGAAAAATGCTCAGTAGCAACATTAGTATGGCCATCCCTGTTTTGCTCCATGTTTTCAAGGAATCACCATTAACTAAGTCTGCTCTATGCTTCTGACAGATATCTTTTATCACATTAAACAGGTCCCCTTGACAGTGTTTCTATCATTTAAAAAATCATAGCTTTTTAAAATAATATTTTGGGGTGCCTAGGTGGCTCAGTCATTAAGCATCTGCCTTAGGCTCAAGTCATGATTCCAAGATCCTGGGATCGAGCCCACATAGGGCTCCCTGCTCAGCTGGAAGCCCTTCTCCCTCTCCCACTCCTCCTGCTTGTGTTCCCTCTCTCTGTCGAATAAATAAATAAAATCTTTTTTAAAAAATTAAAATATTTTAAGAATCCAGCTTTACAATAAGGAAGAACTGAAAATTGTTGAGAGGTTTTGGGAAAATTCAGCAAAGTTTTACTAAAAACAATTTCTGACTGTTGAGCTCCCTGCATGAGGCAGACAGAGCACTTCATATTTCTGATAGTTTATTCCTAACCACCACAGTATTTCTACAAGATAGAATATTTTTCACCATTTTAAAAATGAGGAAATCGTGACTCGGAGATTTAAGCAATTTATCATAGGTCACTAAATCTAATAAGTAATTACTCAAGGATTTATATCCCACTGTATCTAGCTCCAAAGCCCACAGTCCTCCCACTGTGTTCCATGTTTAATTCAGTGAGATATTAGACCAAGCCTTTCAACACGTCCTAGAGGAAAAAATAACAAATGTGTTGAGTTTATGGGCTAATTAATAACCATAACCAAACAATGTCTTACCTTGATGTTGACTCTGAAGATTTCAAAGGAAAAACTCATAGAGACCTAACATAGAGAACTAGCTGTTTGTCACTAATAGCTATATCTTATAAAATTAACAGCTTTCATCAAGGTAAAGAGGGCAAAGGCACAGATAACCAAGTTAAACAGGCTAGCTCATACAATGGATTACAGAACAGAGATTCAAAGACATCTAAAAAGCTGAAATGTTGGGTCAAAACAAGTAAGATAAATTTCAGATGATTAGAAGTAAAGATTGCCCCTGAGGTCAAACATATTGAACACACAAAACAGGATGAGAATAACTGTAATCCTCGCGAAAAAGATCAAATGGTTTTAACCAAACGCTAACTTTGTGCAATGTGGTCACCAGGCACACTTGCTAGGATTTCGGTATGCACAGATAGCACTGTGACTGACCACAGCAAGAGGTTAATTGTACCACTCTTCATATCTGGAAATAAATATTTAGTTCTAGAAACTATATTTAACTTGGTCATAGCCTAATAAAGATGCAAGTCAGTACCACATATTTATTTAATCAAGTCCAGGATGAAGAAAATATCAGAGGCCAAGACCTTCGGCGACTAGTTAGACAATTCATGGGGAGCAGGAAGTCCACGCACCAGTGCACTTCTTGTGGGCCCAACCGCATCAGAAGAGGAACAGCCTCCAATAAAAAGAATCATCATCAAACCTTTTGTGTCATCTAAGAGCTCCTATCAGTACTTACCGCTACTCCTGTCTTATAAAGCAGGTAATGCACAGTTTGTGTAACGTCAGCAGCATGCATTAAATTGTGGTACGGATTTTTATGCTTGCTGTATCCTACTTCCAGGGCCTCCACAAATGAGACAAGGGCAGAAATGGGGATCTGAAAGAGAGCAGTAAGGTTAAGTAGCCAGTGATTTGGTAGCTTTAAGTGAGGAAGCAGAAGTCTAAGGCACTCAAGCTGCCTCTTTCTGGAAGCATAACATAGTACCTGAAGAGACCGGAACTTTTCAAAATTAGTAAAAACTACTGAAGAAATTAGCAGATGATTTGAAAATCTCACAGGAAGTCCCTAGTTTAAGAACAGTCTGCCCTGTCTTTGTATTTTTGTTCTCAGTCCTGAACCCCAGAATCACCTCAAAGATACTTAGGGCAGAAGGGTATGTGTTCATCTCTTTTTCAAGCAAAGGTTCAAGTCTTTTATTTCTTGAGAAATGAACAGATACATACTATGTAGCACATCTCATTTATTTTGTGGGAAAACATACAGTACATAAAAATCTCAAGTTTTAAGATGGCTGCCAAACAAACAAGAGCTACCCCTTCCTGAAAAGTGGTCCCTTTAGAAGGAGTTATTGTATGCACTGGACACATGTTATAAAACAAAACAAAACATGTGATAGCCCGTTCTATGTAAGAAAAGAAACAGACTGTGTTCTTATGTCTATTATTTGGCAATTTATGATTGTTGCATTGCGATTTTTGGAATAATATTTCCAATTAGCCTAATTCCTTTTCTGTCTCAAATATGCACAATACACCTACCTTCATTTTCTATGTGGCAGAAAATAAGGAACAACTGCAAAATGTCTGTGCAAAAGATGGGGACCCTGAAAACATTCACGGTATTTCTTTTCTGGGTTAATTCCTTGGTTTAGGGTTAATTATCAAATACAACCCTGGGGGGAAAAAGAAAGAGTGTGGGTTCCAGGAGACCAATTATCACGTCAGGAAGAAAAAAAAAATCAGGAAAATGCTTTACTGTAATGCTTCATGAGAGTCTATAACGTGTTCTTCCTTGAGCAGATCCTTCCATATTGACCATTTGTGGATTCTTAAAAATTTAAATATTGCTTCTCATATGTCAGAGATTAATTCGTTATCAGTGTTAAAAACGAATATCCAATAAGCCCAGGTTCCTGGGGCTGACTGTGAGAGATCCATGAGCCACAAAAATGCTGGGTAAAGGTGTGCATATGTGCGTGAGAGCTTTGTTCTGCAGAAAGGGTCCTGAGCACCCACCAGATTTTCAGGCCAATTTCTGACACAAAGAAATTAAGAACCATAAATAAAACTTTATGGCAATGTAGGAAATATGCCCCCAAGTACACAGTCCTTAGGAAAATGACAAAGAACCACACTCTCTAGCGAAATCAATACGTTATATTCAAAAACCCCTGCATTTTCCAGAGGCTCACCCCCATGATGAGAGAAGTCTGAGGAGCACCACATGATATATGTCAGCAGATGAATGCATAGATGCCCTGGAGAACCTGGCCTGACCTCTAGAGTAGTGGTGTTACAAAGCAGAGGGGACTGAATGCTGAAAACGATTCATGTTCTTTACTTAAAGTTGAAGAATTAATTTGAAGCATGAATGGCTGGGAAACACCAGTCATCTGTCACGGATGATAAGTGAGAGCATTTGTCTGCAGTTGAGCCAAGCGGCGGGGAAAAAAGTTTGCAGAGACAGCAGATGCACACTCTGTCTCCATTACTGTCTCCATGCCAGCGGTGATCCACAGTACATGACATCAGCCTGAAATGAGATCTGCCAGGAGTCCCACTAGCCTACACTTCGGGCTATACTTCTAGGAAGACTGGGATCAAACCGTGTGGATCCATCCTCTCGCCTGCTATGGGCCCCACCTGGCAAGGGCTTCAGGAAACATTCCTGCCACCACGGAGTTCAGGGCAGCGGCTGTCTGCATGATGCTTCCCAAGTCACCCATAGCAGTTTTCAGTCTATATTAAAAGGATTCCCTTGGTTTCATCCCAAAAGTCATGGAAGGATGGACAAATGCGGGGCATGTGAACACCTGCCTTTGGCTCAGGTCATGATCCTTGAGTCCCTGGATCAAGTGCCGTATTGGGCTCCCTGCTCAGTGGGGAGTCTGGTTCTGCCTCCCTTCCCCCACCAATTCCTGCTTTCTCGCTTGCTCTTTCTAAAATAAATAAATAAAATCTTTAAAAAAAAATGGACAAATGCATGCATTTTTTTAAAGTAGGCACTGACCTTGAAACGGCTGATCAGATCATAACGTGTGAGTAATTCATAGAAAATGAATTTCAGTGCATGATCCCCGCTGGCATCATTGAGGGAAAAGACATCAAAGGACCACTTGTCCACATCCTGCATGGCAGGGCAGGGAGAAAGATCGTATTAGTCCACAGCCACTTGGACTCCCCACTTGGGGAGTCTCCCCGCAACCTTCACCCAGGATTTCACAGCCCAAGACTCTAACACCATTTCTGCCCTCAAACTTTTCCCAGCTTGGCAGACCTGCATAGCATTTACTGATAACATAATTACATAGTCTTACTACTTACAACAACGGCTGTAATGTAGTGAGTGCCTACCATACGAGGCATCGTTATCAGTGATAAATACATCATGTATCCTGAAAATGACTCTAAGTGGCAGGTATTATTAGTCACATCTTACAGATGAGAAAACTGAGACATTAATTTCTCTAAGACCTATCACCAGTGAAGTGCTAGGGACACAAGTGGGACCAGGACATGAACATGGCCAACAGATGCCTAAGCTCAGGCTCTTTCCCTTACACCTGTCGCTACCATTGCTGAATTTCAAATGTTTATTTCACTTCATGACAACCTAAGGTGCTTCCTTATTCCAAACTTCTCCCCAGTCCCTTACTATTATCTCCTGACTTCCTCTTAGTCCACAATGAGAATGTCAACCCACTTAAAAGTATTCAGAGATATATGCGATAGGGAACATAAATCATGTGTCCCTTCAGTTCAAACTGTAGCTAAAACCACAGAGAAAGCCTTTATTTCACAAAACAGAAAATGGGACGACTTTTGGTGTCGCTGATCTGAGAACCTAGGCCTCAAATCTGTGAGTCACTTTACTAAAAAAAAGTAAAACTAAGGGCGAAGCTGAACGCACTCCCCACACATCAGTCTTGAAGTTCAAAGTCTTATTTGTCATAAATAGCTACTCCAAAATATATGTAAACATTGTCTGATGTGTCTTTGACTTAAACTGCTACCTGTGGATGCAATAAACAAAGGTATGTTTAAACAACAGCCAAAGCAACAGTCATTTGGTTTTTTTGTGTCAAGAGTTTCACTTTCAGGGATGCCTGGGTGGCTCAGTCAGTTAAGCGTCTGCCTTTGGTTCAGGTCATGATCCCAGGGTCCTGGGATTGAGTCCCACAGCGGCTCCTTGCTCAGCAGGGAGGCGGCTTCTCCCTCTGCCTGCCACTCCCCCCTGTTCTCTATCTCTCTGACAAATAAATAAATAAATCTTTTAAAAACAAAAAAAAAGTTTCACTTTCAGTAGTTATAGAAAGTGTGCTGTCATAAGGGGACACATGTGAGACCACACTGAGTCCAGGAAAAGTCAGAGGTTCCCTGGAAGAGACTATTCTGGAACTGCTGGCCTGAGGGGCTCTCACCTCAGCCCTCGATGCGTTCAAACATCATCCATCTATCCCAACCCTGTCCCTCCTCCACTCCTAATCACTGAAGATCATCCCAAGGCTATTAAAGGTCTCCCTCATGGACACCAGGGTACAGGAAAACTGAAGAGTATGCAGGGAAAGCCAAACTTCTCCAAAAGGGTTTCAACTGGCTTGTTTCAGTTGACGCTTCGTGGTAACCTTACCTCAGCCTTCTAATGTTTCTCCTCCATTATAGCAACTAAAGAAATAGCTACAAGCTGAGCACATTTTCTGTGCCAAGCACAGTGAGAAGTGTTTATATACATTTGCTAATTCTCACAACCCTAGAAATAGGTGTTACTTTTCCCACTTCTATAGATGGCAACCTCAGAAAGATGAGAGGAACTGTCTAATGCTATTTGGTCGCAGAATCAGGTAGTAATACCACTGACATCACTGTCAACAGTGATATCATTGTCAACAGATGAGATTGTACACTCAGTGAATATATGCTCTGACCCACACCTCATGCCCTTAATATCCCAATAGGGCCTAGGCTACAGATAGTGGGGCCATTTAAGATTAACCCAGGACCTAAAGCTTTACCTTAGCTACTATAATTGATGTTGTCATGACATCTGTTAGTCTTAAGGAAAAGTCCACTGACAACTCAATAGGTGAGAAAACATTTTGTCACATCTGCAAGGTTTACTCTTCTTCTCCAGAATGAATAAAAAACAGAAAATCTATCACTGAAAATCGAGAAACGATCACAGTAAGAAGTCACGATTGATTCAGAATCTTAGGACTTTTAGAGAAACAGGATGATGAGTGTGAACAGTCAGCTGGATGTTCTCTCCCGCTACTCATTTTTCAAAGGGCCTTAGCTGTGATTCTCAAATTTTAATGCTCCTCGGAACCACCTGGGGTGGTCAGGAAAAAATGCTGATTCTCAGCTGAGGGACCTGCAGAATCTTGGCCTGGGACCTAGAATCTGCCTTTTTAATAAGGACCTAGTTTAACTGTCTTTAACCATCTTAAGCCATTCCTCTTATGCCCAAGCCCATTCCCAGGGAAAAACTTCAGGAACTTCCTATCGGTCTAACATGATGGAAGCCTGAACATCCTCTTTTCCTCCCACTTTAAACCTAGAGTCTACCCAGGGTGTCTCTTCCTAAGTCACACAACAGATGCCTTCTAAACAGCAACATACTTCTACAATTCCAATAACCCTACCTCAAAAGTCTAGAGATAAGACTCCCAAAACCAGAAGCTAGCATATATTGGATGGAAAAAAATTAAAAGAACAAAAGTGCAACATATTTCAAATTTAGAGATTGGTGGTGGTTAATTATTCTCTTACTTAAATGTGATTTCATGCCTTGTTCTTACATCAGTCGCAAAGGTTAACATGACCATGGCATGTTGGTTATTTTACTGAATTGTACTCTCCCAGTTTGGGGGGAAATTTCCCATAATAGAAGAAAGCAATGGCCATTCCATATAAACTGCTGGCAGTGAAGTAGAAATAATCATTTTTTAACAGGTACTACCTAAAGAAAAAAGAGAAAATGTCTGTGTGATCCCACCAACTCATCTTCAGTTCACTGCAGATAAAACCAGAGTCAGGGAGGAGAAAGAAATACTACCCTGTGAAAAGATCTAGAACTCCCCCAGTAAACAGGGGACAGGCTCAGGAGAAAACGCAGCTCTAGCCTCACACACATGACCAGCAATACTTGTGCAGGAGGGTAGCAGTTTGGAGAGTTGACTTAAGGGTACTTAAGTTAAGTAGCGCTTAATCTTGGTCTGAATCATCTAGGTCCCTTTCTCCTCATAGAGACAACATGTGTGCATCTGAGAATGACCTGCACATCCCAGATTGCTCCACATTTTCTTTAGTTATTTTGCAAAGAAAAGATGCTCCAATCTAGAGGAAATATTTCTATAAATTTCTTAATGCTGGTATAACCACCTGTATTTATGTTCATGACAAGAGAAAAAATTAAAGATAAAGGATAATTTTAATGTCCCTAAGACTTTCACTGAATGTTTTGGGTTCAGTTATGAAAATCAATGCAGCTTCCTAGCGGGTGTTATGAAACATCAGATCTCATGCAGTGATTTCACTGATTACATGGGAAAATGTGGCTGTAAATTACACTGGTGCACTGGGCACTGGTGGGGGGACCGAAGAGGAGCGAGAGGAAACATGTGTCTTCCTGCCGCATCCTTCTTGAGCATCTTTCCTGTCTCAGGATGAGTTAACAGACAGAAAATGGACAACTGAGAAACTGAATATAGGGTCTCACAAATTCAACCAGTGAACATCTTTGAGGCAAGAGAAAGAGACTGAAATATAAAATCAAAATGGCTCTAAAAGTCTTTCTTGACATTAAGTTGATCATGAAGCTCTCCCAACCCTGATTCCATGAGTAGGTAATTAAAGTTATCTTCTGAAAATATCATCAGGTAATACATGTTTCAGGTTGCAAAGACAGACAACAATAGCCGTAACAATAGTCAGAATGGGGGCATCTGGGTTGCGCAGTTGGTAAAGTGCCCTGCTCTTGGTTTGGCTCAAGTCATGATCTCCAGGTCGTGGGATTGAGCCCCACGTCGGGCTCCACAATCAGCAGGGAGTCGGTTTGAGGTTCTCTCTCCCTCTCCCTGTGTTCCTCCTGCTTATGCTCTTTCTCCCTCCCTCTCTCTCTCTCTCTCTCTCAAATAAATAAGTAAACCTTAACACACACACATGCAAGTCAGTATGCTAGGATATCCCTGAGCAAATGGATGACACAATTCCGTGTACAGACGACATGCAATATCAACTGGCCAAGTGATCCTGACCCTTAGCACAGCCCCACCCTCAAATTCAGAAGCCAAATCAGCTTTAGCACAGCCAGGACAGCCTCCAGCCAGTGGATCTGAACTGACACATCCCTAAGAGGAATACAGCCACTTTGAGGCTCTTAGAGAATATTCTATACAATTCTAAGAGCTTGCCTGGGTGGGAGTAATTCTGCAAGATTAAGCTCATTGAAACTCAAACACCTGTGTAACTTCCCATGGAACTTTCTGGGCTCCGTGAGAGTCTTGGGTAAACAGGAGGATATATAGGTTCTGGGGACACATGTTCATGCAGGAAAATGTTATTGAGTGCTTACTATGTGATTAGAACTCTGGTGTCATGCCTTAGTTCTTCTGGTTCTAGTTAACTAACTGTATCTTTTTAAAAATCTCACTAAGTCTCAGTTTCTTCATCGACAAAATGGACTTAAGAGTAGATAACCAGATAATGATACAACTATGATTCCATCAAAGATCCCCCTGATGGTGATGTAGAAAGAAATGAGACCCACACAGTTTGATTTTAAAAAAATTAGCAAGTCAAAGGCAAAAAGATCATGATACTGTAAGGACAGAGAAGCAAAAAATAATGAAAGAAATAAGTCAGGAATGACTGGGAAACCTATAAGTGAACCATATAAATGAAAGCCTCTTATTTTCTAACAACAAATATAACTCTACTTTTTATAAGATACCATGAACACTGTCAGACCTTTTTGGATATTACCTTTAATGCTTCAATAACAGCTGGTGGGTAGCTCAGTCCAACCATGTTTGATGTTCGTCTATACATTCTGGCAAAGTCAGAGGGGGGAAAAATACAATATTATTTTTATGAAGAATTAGAAGGCCACAGACTTACACTAAGTACTGACAAATATGAGAAGCTGTATCATCAGGTGAACCAAGAAGCAACAATTTTTTATAACCTTTTTCATAGTCATTCAAGTGGCCTAAGAAAGAGTTACATTCAAGCAATCCCAAATACATGAATCATTGGAAACAAACAAAAATGAATCAATAGGCCCCAAATTGGAAATTCAGTTATTAACATGGGTCACTTCTTCTGCCAGAAGTGAATTATAGTATAGCATAGATAGTGTGCAAAGGAGTACTTTAACCTGAATGAGGAACTCCTATGGGCAACCCATTTGGAAGAGGTTGTTCTTTAGAACTGTCAAAACCAAGAAGGAAAAATGTCCCAGGTGATCTTTGAACTGAATGTGGCATTTCTAAGACCTGTAAATATGCAATAAGGATTATAGGAAGAATAAATTGATTTGTGCCATAACGATCGTAGGAAGAATAAATCAATTTCTGGAATCTATTTCTGGGGAAGGGGGCAATTTAATTTGAAGAGCAAAATGGCTAACAAAAATTGGAAAGCATCATGGGGAACTCAAAGTCTTTAAATAAACTGCCCCCCCCAGGTCAACAACCTCAAGGTATCCCTGCCCTATTTCACATATGTCAAAGGACGATGGATTAAATGACGTCCTTTTTTAAAAGTGGGAGACTGAACTTAATGCCAAGTCTTTTCTAGTTAACAAAAAGAATTCTGAGCAAAAGCAAAGTCTTGTCCTAATGATGCTACAAAGATTAAAACAAATACGTTTTGGCAATCTCTCCTTCAAGACTACCTGTTTCCACCAGAATTTTCAGTGTTTATAAAGATACAAAAATTACATCAAAGCAAAGCTTCCAGTCATTGGAAACTGGTGTCCCTCTTGCTGCTTTGGTCACTGAATGGCAGCCCTCTTTACCTCTCCACAAATATCCCAGCCTGCACTGCATGGACGATGCTCTTGAACCGTGGCTTCTCCTCGCTCCTTCTGAGCATCATCCCCATCTGCCTGGTGAAGGTGGAGGCCAGCCAGTCTCGGACCTCAGAAGGCACTGCATCTGACTGAATGTCACTGAGCTCATCCTCCGTATCCAGGAGTCTCCTGAATGCAAGAAACACAACCAGGACACTGAGATTACACCTGAAGTTGGAGCTCTCTGTTCAGAACAGCTGCTCCGTCTTTCTACCCCACCTGCATACACAGATACGAAGAAAACAAATAACAATGGCCACAAAAAATACAGTCCCTTTTTGGTAAGGCTTGTAAAAGCTCACCATTATGTTTCAGGATGGTCCGCTCTACCAGACTGTATAAAGAAACAAAGAAATCAGAGAACATCAAGCATGCTCCATCTCAGGCTGTGTGGTTCCCAGACCAGCTCCTCTAAGGTGCACCCAGTATCTTGTAGAATTTGAATGGGACCTAAATCTTCCATTTAAAAATGCATTCAGAGGGAGATTTTGATAGATGGACCATGTGGTGTTAGTTTGTGTTTAAAAAAAAAAAAGAACATTTAAAGACTTTGCTATAGATAACAATACTGCATCACAAACTTCAAAGTTGCTAAGAGACTAGATCTTAATTGTTCCCACCACAAAAAAATAATGATGATTCTGTGGCATGATAGAGGTGTTAGCTAATGCTCTGGTGGTAATCATATTACAATATTTAAGTGCCTTAAATCAACACATTGTAAACTTAAAGTTACTCAAAGTTATACATCAGTTATAAATAAATTAAATAAATCTTTAATAAAAATAAATTTAAGATAAAATAAAAATAATTGTTTAAAAAAATTTTTTTTTTTTAAAGATTTTATTTATTTATTTGACACAGAGAGAAAGATCACAAGGAGGCAGAGAGGCAGGCAGAGAGAGAGGAGGAAGCAGGCTCCCTGCCGAGCAGAGAGCCCGATGCGGGCCTCGATCCCAGGACCCTGAGATCATGACCTGAGCCGAAGGCAGAGGCTTTAACCCACTGAGCCACCCAGGCGCCCTGTTTAAAAATTTATAAAAGAAAAAGACTTTGTAAAATATTACCCAAATCACATCAACACAGTCCTCTGAGTTATAAGCCAAAATGATGTCAACTGATATTCATTCTAATTTGATAGAACAGTACAGAAATATAAATTCTAAATTCAAGCAAATTTTCCAAAATAATGCAGTTCTTTATTTGAGCTCAGTGATTTAAGTCATCTGTAAGATATGCTTAGCATATGCTTAGCATATGTAAAAATGCTGATTTTTCAAACTTGTTCCTAGGTCAAACCACCAGAACATAAATAATAATAAGTTATAATAAAATTGCATTTTATACTTGTATTAAGCCCTACTAAAAATAAGCGGTATAAACAGGTGTCAATAAAAAGAGTTTTAAAAAGGTTGTTGGGTTTTTTGGGTTTTTTTTTTTTTGGTTTTTTTTCCTTTTGACACATCAATTGGAGGACAGAGGAGAAAATGTAATATTGGAAAAAACTATGATATCAAATTTCCTTAAATTAGGAACCAAGCAAGTCACCAAAAACTAAATCACATGCGTACTCCTTAAATTAGTGGGAAATCCTTTCAGATTGGAATCTGGCATTGAGAAGTTAAGACTGACAGAGGAGTCTCTATTAGGAAAAAGAAAAGACTTTCAAATTTACCAGGTCAATGTTTTTCAAAAGAAAAGCTCTTTTGCTACTTTCAAAGGCATTTGGTGACAGTTAGTGCTTTAATATCTTTGGGTAATTCATGTGGGAAGAGTCCATTAAGAAAATCGGTAATATGCAAGATTGAAGGAGGAATTCTGGGTCCTTAAGAGGATAAACGCTTTACAGTCACTTCAGGAACCTCCACTGACAGACAATGTGAATTAACACATGAACACAAATTTTAGGCTGAGGCTAACAGTGTACAATTACTCTACACTTGAACTCTAGACTTGAGAAGAAATCTTACCAAGTTGTTTTTTTTTTTTAAAGATTTTATTTATTTATTTGACACAGAGAGAGGGATTACAAGTAGGCAGAGAGGCAGGCAGAGAGAGAGGAGAGAGGAAGAAGCAGGCTCCCTGCCGAGCAGAGAGCCCGATGCGGGCCTCGATCCCAGGACCCTGGGATCATGACCTGAGCCGAAAGCAGCGGCTTTAACCCACTGAGCCACCCAGGCGCCCTCTTACCAAGTTTTTAAAAATCACTTTTTCTCCTCTTCCATGATCTCACTTCGTTATCATAATGGCCACTTGAGAAAAGTTTAGTTAGCCCCTTTCTCAGGTGAGGAGGCACAGAAGTTAGGAGAGGTCCAAATTTCGTTTTGTGGAAAGCTCCATCACCCATCATTTGAGTGCCACCGCATTACAAGCCAAGGGGGACATTTCAGAAAAGCCACGTAATAGAAAACTGACCCTCAGTATATTAACTTTTAGTCATGTCATGTTAGCTTACCTTGTTTCATCAATGTACACAGATTCAAGCACCGTGGCTGCATATTCCAAATTCTTCTTAAGATCTACCACCGAAGCCTCGCCTCTCTCTAATTGTTTGACCAAAGACCGTAACCTAGGGGGAAAAAAGACATGGCTAGATTGGAATAGAGAAAACAAAGAATAATCCTACAATTGCAGCAACATATTTTACAGCCACAGAATATTTTTAATTCTTCCAATTTACCTGGAAGGCAAATACAAATCTAATAATGATGGAGCCGACCAGTATTTCCCAAAGGAGCAAGTTGTAAAAATATATATATACATTTTTGCTATTGTGAAGCAAAAACAAAAATGTTCTCATCCATCAGGTACAGACCACCTCCAAGACTTTCTAGCTGTCTTTTATCTTCCTAGGAATTCCCTAAATTAGCAATGACTTTGCTGTTTCTCTAATTTCACATTTTTTTGTTCTAATTCGATGTAGTACAGCATGAGTCACACCAATATCACCAAATACCACTTGAGATTCTACTATGTTAAAGATTATACTGTTTGTTCAGCAGTGACCAACCTCATGACTCTGCATGAGCAACATCATGGTCAATGGGTATTCCAAAACAGGTGAAGAGATTTAGAGCACCAAAATACCATAGAGGGTTACATAAGGAATACACAGAGATAAACTATGTTACTGGACAGGAGGAATTCCTCTAGGGGCAAATAAATACCCCAGCTTTAAGGATAAATAAAAAAGAGAGAGAGAGAGAGGCTGGATGGTAAAGCAAAGTACTGAAGACAAGATCTTCCACCTTGCTAGTCAAGTGTTCCAGACAGTGTAAAAGAAAGGATAAAACAGGCCCTCTTATTTATATCAACATTATCTCCACAGAGAAGGGGTTAGTATAGATGAGAGCAAAAAATGACAACAGATGATCAAAGTCCAGTAACTGAGAACACTGTAAATAGCAGAGATGTGGAGGTTAGACAACTCCTCAGGGTGTCTGATGGCCAGCAAAGGAAAGAACAGAAGCTTTGAGGACAACCTTGGGTTTGAGCCCCATATCACAACATATTAGCTATGTAATACTGGGCAAGATATTTAACTCTTCTAAGAGACAGCTAAAAGATGGAGATCCAACCACCAAATTTTATAAGTTGATATAAAGATTAAATCAAATTCATATTAATATATTCACATCAACCATGTGGGCTTTTTCTAGCTTTATTTAATGTAATTAGCATATCACACTGTGTAAGGTGTACAACATGGTGATTTCTGCCACGTATATATTGCAAAACCATTACCACAATAAGGTTAGTTAACACATCCATCATCTCATACAATTATAACTTTTTTCATGGTGAGAACATTAAAGATTTACTCTTAGCAACTTTCAAGGATACTATACTTGAAACTAATAACTTGCTAACTATAATCACCATGCTATAATCACCAAAACATATCAGATCCCCAGAGCTTATTCATCTTAAAACTAAAAGTCTGTACTCTTTGACCAACATCTCCCTTTTCCTGGTTGTTTTTATAAAGGCAATTGTTACCATCATTGTCATTGTTGCTATTCAGTGACCTTGATGATCACAAGCAACCAGATGGGAAACATTCTAGCAATATACATAAGATTCGTATCAAGTCTCCATCTCCCAAGGCTGTTTGCACTTTCTCGACTTCAAAATATCCTCAAGATTTGCCATCATAGGTGAAGACAGTTCACTTCTTGGCAAGGTGTAAATTATTCCCCTACAGATCTCCATGAAAATGATCAGCAATAAGGATTGAGGAAAAACTCTGGATCAACTTTAAACAGTAGGATCAGCCATACAAAAGAAATTCCCAGGAATTTCAACAATGTAAAATACAGAAGAAATTAGATTGAGCGTGGTCACTACCTGACTTGCGAATTGCCAACATGTGACAGGGAAATAGACAAAGGAAACCAGCAGAGGCCTCTGTGGGCCTAGAGTGAGGATCAGCCCGGTGGCTCCCATTAGGAAGTGTTCTGGGTTTCAGGGGAAGCAGGACAGGGAGTTGGCATGGAAGGGCTTACCAGTCACTCACACAGAGTGGACGGCCAGTCTGCCAAAGAATGGGGAGATTGTAGCTGGGAGCCCTCAGAGCTATTCCAAATAAGGTTTGGAAGCTCCTTAGCAAAACACATTCCTGGCTAGGTTTCCCTCTAATTTTGACTCTCACCTCCAGGAGCCCAACTACCCCAAGCTGTCTGGACTTTCAACTGGCAAAGTAAAATTTAGAGGGTAAATTTAAGAATTTTTTTTATTTTCTCCCTTCATTTGGGGCTTGAAGATTCTAGACCAGGAATTGACATGACTCTCTATTGAGAGATTCAGAAAACTAAGAGGAAAATGACAAAAAGTAAAAAAATTACTAGGCAAATATAAGACTAATAGAAATAAGAACCAGATGATCCTGTCCCTCTGTAATAGGGCTTCCATGAGAAATAAACTCAAGCAGCTTTAATCAAGTAAGTTTTCCTAGACTGAAAAAAAATCTTTATAAGCAGATGAAAAGGGATCAGATAAAACCAGAAAAAAATACATAAAAACTTCCAACATATGCTGTTGTAATTTTTTATTTTACAGAATAGAGAAAAGAACTTGCAAATCTTAGAAAATAAAATGTATGACTTACGAAGTAACAGAAACATAAATTGGCCACAGAATTCTACCATGCCAAATACCAGAAAGCCATTTAACAGTCATACTATTTTTTGAGAATAATGTGGTATAATTTAAGATATCTATGTCTATAACTATAGTAGAATTGCCAACAAATATATTCTCAGGTATGGACAAGTTCAAAATTTCATCATTAATATGATTTTCCAAAAAAACAAAAACAAAAAACTTGAAGGCATATTCTAGAACAGTGATCTTTCAAGGATGGGAGTAGATTCCCAGGTCTCCCATTAAGTGGATTGCAGATTTGTGACCTAGATTTAACAAAGCCCATCTTTACAAAATAAACAAGTAGTTTCTTTTTTCTTTTTTTTTTTTTTTAATTTGCCCCAGGGGTACAGGTCTGTGAATCATCAGGCTTACACCTTTCACAGCACTCACCGTAGCACAAACCCTCCTTAATGTCCATAATCCATCCACCCTATCCCTGCCCTCCCCGCCCCCAGTAACCCTCAGTTTGTTTCGTGAGATTAAGAGTCTCTTATGGTTTGTCTCCTTTCCGATCCCATCTTGCTTCATTTTTTCCCTCCCTACCCCCACAACCCTCTGCCCTGCCCCTCAAATTCCTCGTATCAGAGAGATCATATGATAAAACAAAATAGACATGTAGTTTCAAAAGATTTTTTAAAAAGTGGCAGGTGAAATATACTGCTAATTATGCAAGGTCATGTAAATGTGAAAATGACTGACACTTCTTTTCCTAAGACAAGCTCCTGTTCCTAGTAGAAGGGCTTCCTATGTCACTTTCATGAACTAAAAACCAACTACAATCAGTCAAAAACAATTGAAATGACCAAGAACATCATATAGAGTATCACTTTGGATCCATGATTATTAATGATTCCCATTCCCGGGAAAGCAATCAGGTCTGAAAGAATTTCCTATCATCCTGGGATCTGAAAGCCAGGGCCGTAGGCCAAAGCAGGGGTGAGGTGCCCGGGGAAAGCATCAGCTGGAATCCCATTCAATAGTTCAGATCAGAGCACCGAAAACCATCTCCCCTGGAAAGTCCCAGGCTGAGTGCCACAAGTAGCAGAAAATCAAGAGTGTGGGGCTCCATCCTGACGTGGTCTCAAGGAGTACCAGACCGACGCTGGGCGGACCCACATTTATGGAGCCAGTGTGAAGGTCTGCCCTGACGGAGAGCTGTAAACAGAAGGAAACCCATAACCCAGTGGCTTCAACAAATCCAGAGAAGAAATAATAGAGAATGAAGTATCTTTAGGATACATAAAACGTACTAAAAATTCATATCTACTCCTATTTCTCTGGCTTGTGAGATGAGCGAAAGTCTATTAACACCCTGGCAGACAGAAAGGAAACCTAGAGCACACCCACTGTGTTTACAGAGAACACCCAGCTGACGTTCACCTCTCTTTGTTCAAGAACAACCAAACAGAAAATATATATATATTAAATAAATATATATACAATATATATATATATATATCTCAACAAAAAGATTCAGCATTAAAGAATGCAGAGAATACCACCCTCAAAATGCAGAGAAAGGACTCATTTTTGAGAATAAAATGTACTCGTGGCAACAGAAGGAAATTTTAGGGAACATCAACTTTGTGTTCAATAAAATTCAAGAAAACATCGATCTGTGAAACAAAGGTGAAAGCTGAAATTATAATGTAATAAAAAGCAAATATACTGAGACAGGAAAAGAAATTACAAAGAAACAAAATATGACAATAGAAAGACTAGATGAACTTAAGTTAAAAAAAATGTAAACGCCGACCAACTTTTTAGACACCCAGCTCCTGTTTGGACTGGCACCCATCAGATACAACCCATACCTGTCCCTGTCCACATAGTTGCCAGCTTTATGCTTTATGCAGCTGTCACACAAGCCCTAGAAGATTCCAGATGTCCTTACTGTCAAGTATTGTTGGGCTGGAAGGGAACATTCAGGTGGGTGTTCCTCCATTGGTCCCTCAGTCCACCCTCTCCTCTTTATCCCTCCTGGAACACGATGCCCTGTCCTTCCCTACCTACCACCTACCACTTGGTGAAATTGCTGCTTCGTGAATGGAAGAGTTTCAAATGAGAGCTTTCACCACTGCCACCAACTAGACTGAAAAATTTAAAAATTTCCTGAAGATTCTGGGAATAAGGGGACATCCTTCCCTATTTTCCATCACAGCACAGGTTTTCCCTAGATCTGAATCCATCTTAAGAAGGGTTGCCTGAAAATAGCCATGTTATAAAGTATCTCATAGCCATGTTATAAAGTATTTTTGTTAACCCTGGAGAACACTAGCTAAGGCAGGACGGCTCAGATGCCTTCCTTTGCTCTCCTCCTGAAATCTGTCTGGATGTCTTTCCATGTGGGTTCATTTCACCTAAAAGCCTATGTCCCGAGGGACAGGTCCCATGGCAAGTTGTACTCCATGTAACTAGCTATTTAAGACTATTCATAAATCATTTCAGTTCAGGCACCTAAAGGAAGGGAGGGAGGGAGAAAGCTGAAGGAGGGAAAAAAGGAAATATACAACAATAACAATAATAAAGTCTCTCTTCTGAGTGAATGTTCATAGTTTCCAGCACTCCATCCATTTCTGTCACTGCAGCTGCCAGATAATAGTTCCAATATAGAAGTGCAACGCCATTTTAGGAATAGCGTATGCTTTCAAACTTTGGCAACACGCCTTTCTGTTAGGATAGTGTATAATTTCGTTGTGGATGAGCCATGGCAGCTTTACGTGAGTCCTCCATTTCTCCACAGATACTGTTTTCTGCAGGCTTCCCGGCGACAAGACATATATAATGAAATGCTTTGTTTCTTCAGTTTTCTGTGCCCTCAAGCCCAGGGCAAGTCCTGGATGTCGAGTTACCTTGAGACTATGCAATTATTTGAAATGCATAAAAGCGTCACAAGAGAGGAACTAAGGAAGGAAAGGCTGAACACTGTATTTTGGAATTTGAAAGGCTGTTGGAATAGAAAAGAGAAGGTCTTCTTTTTTTCCCACAAAGATAATTTCTAGGACCAGGGGGTTTGATTTTATTAGGAAATAACTTTTTCTTTTTTTAAGTAGGCTCCACACCCAGCGTGGAGCCCAGCGCAGGGCTCAGTGTGGGGCTTGATCTCACGACCCTGAGATGGAGACCTGTGCTGAGATCAAGAGTTGGACACTTAACCAGACTGAGCCACCTGGGCGCTCCAGGAGATAACTTTTTGACTCAACTTCATAACCCAGAAAATTGCCCTACAATGGACTAGGCACTATTCCCTGCCCTAGTAAGGTCCTGAAAACCCTATAATACTATGCCTTGAAAGCATACACGTGCATTGAGCACTTTTTTTTTTTAAGATTTTTTAATTTATTGATAGAGAGAGAGATTACAAGTAGGCAGGGAGGCAGACAGAGAGAGAGGAGGAAGCAGGCTCCCCGCCAAGTGGGGAGCCCAATGCGGGGCTCGATCCCAGGACCCTGAGATCATGACCTGAGCCAAAGACAGAGGCTTTAACCCACTGAGCCACCCAGGCGCCCCTGCATTGAGCTTTAGACACGGCTACAATGAAATCATCAGAAAAGCCTACTGAGCAAAAACAAATTGGAATAAAAAGCCAGGAAACATGTTTTCTTGTATCTGTCCTTTCTGCCCAAGGTCATTCCCTCTGAGAATGGTGAGTAACTCTTAAAATGCCTGGGTGGCCAATGATGGCTGTTATCTCAGACAGGCTTTGTTTAGTTTGAAAGAACATAAAAGGGAACTGGATCTTTTAAAACACTTCCCGTACATGTCCCAGTGAATCACGAGTCTTATTCAAACTCTTGAATAAAAACCTCAATGTTTCAGCTCATCACATCCGTGTATTCGTAAGGCAAAGGCGTCTCTGTGTACTTTTCACACACCTGTTTCCTCCATGTCACTCCCATCCCTTGCCACTTACCTAAACCCATAGAAAGTAAATTAAAACAATTCCTCCAAGTGGGATACTCTAAGTGACCTTCAGGCTTATGCTTTAATGCCATCTGAGTGTTTTTCTGTTGATTCGTTTGTTTTTTATAATTAAGATGGCTGCCCTTGAAACACTTATTCAACATTTGCTGGGTACTTTCTGGATGCAGGTACTGTGACAGGCTCTAACAATCCAGAGAGAGAAAATGCAGTGCTTTCCCTTAATTAGGGAAGATGAAGGCTCATCGGCACCTACCGCAAGGTGCAGCAAAGCATGACGGCGGAGGTGGCAAGGGTGCTAAGAAAGCACAGAGGAGAGAAATATACAAAACACAAGGTCCTCCCTTGAGAAGGTGATGTCAGAGCCACTGGAGGCCATGTAAGTATCAGCCAGGCAAGCAAGATGGGATTTAAAAAAAATGGCCAACTCTGAACTGCGGGAGCAGGCAGAAGACTGTGATCCATTCAGGGAATTCCATGGGTAGTTGGAGCTTACGGGTATGTGAAGAGATAAAACTTCAGAAGAAGGCAGAAAGATACCAGCCCCTGGTGGGCTTATCGTGCCAAGCTGAAGAAATTCAATTTTCTCCTGGAAATAATGGGGATCCCCCAGAGAATTTTTAAATCGGGTGGGGGAATAGTATGATAAGATCTGCATTTTAAAAGATCCATCTAGCTGCAGAGTAGAGGGGAAGCAGGTTCTTAATAAATGGGAAAATTCTATGCATTTTTGTTATAATGAGGCTTGTTTTGTAGCCTGAACAGTGCAGTACAAATATAATCTCTCATGTGACAGCCCCATGGTAGGGTGCTGCATGAGTTTGGTGGTAGTATGGATTACTGCTGTTCATAATTTCTGAAAAAGGACTTGTTTTAGGCATGTGGTTTCCTGATTTAGTGACCTCCAAACCAAAAGCAAGACTACCATCAAAATGATGACTGGCAAGAATAGACTAGTTACATAACTTTTACCTTTGCTAACCTCATAAATAAAGACAATTTTGTTTTTATGGTTCCCAATTACACATGCTTAAGTAGACGTTCAAATAGATTTAAATAGATTATTGTGCTCTAATTACTCTTTCACTTAAGAAAAAAAAAAGGTGCCTAAGTGCATATCTATATTTTAACATACTTCTCTATATAAGTCATTAACTAGTAAAAAAATAATAATAAGTTTATAGACTTTAAATAACATCATTAACAAAATTGACTTCATTGAACATGTACTGAACACTACACCCAGTTGCAGGATACAATATTCAAGTGCACAAGTAACAGTTATCAAAACTGACTATATGCTGGATCATAGTGAAAATCTCAACAAATTTCAAATAACTGAAATCAGATAATGCTCTTCAACAACAGTGGAACACGGGCTGGAATCAATAACAAAAGTGATTTATAATATTCTAAATGTTTGGGGGCGCCTGGGTGGCTCAGTCAGTTAAGAGTCTACCTTCAGAGACAATCCATAAGAGACTCTTAATCTCAGGAAACAAACTGAGGGTTACTGGGGGTGGGAGGGTAGGGATAGGGTGGCTGGGTGATGGACATCGGGGAGGGTTTGTGCTATGGTGAGTGCTGTGAAAAGTGTAAGCCTGATGATTCATAGACCTGTACCCCTGGGTCAAATAATAATAAAAAAAATAAAAATTAAAAAAAAAAAAAGAGTCTACCTTCAGCTGAATTCATGATCTCAGGGTCCTGGGATCAAGCCCTACCTGCTTCTACCTCTCCTCCCTCCTCTGCCCTTCCCCACGCTGCTCGTGCTCTCTCTTACTCTCTCTCAAAGAAATAAAATTGAAAGGAGGAAGGAAAGAAGGAAAGAAGGAAGGAAGGAAGGAAGGAAGGAAGGAAGGAAGGAAGGAAGGAAGGAAGGAAGGAAAATATTCTAAAAGTTTGAAAATTTGGGAATGTACTTCTAAAGTCAAAGATTAAATGAGAACATAATTCTAAATGTTAATGAAAATATGATACATCAAAACTTGTGGCATACAGGTAAAGTGGTGCTACGAGGGAAATATATAGATTTAACTAAATATATTAGAAAAGGAGAAAATCTGAAAATAAGTGATTTTATTATCCATCTGAAGAAATTAGGAAAAGAATAAATTAATCCATCTCAAGAAACAGAAAAAGAACAAGTTAATCCAAAAAAAGTAAATGATAGCAAAAAATAAACACAGTAAACAACACTTCATCAAGTTGGGGCGCCTGGGTGGCTCAGTGGGTTAAAGCCTCTGCCTTCAGCTCAGGTCATGATCTCAGGGTCCTGGGATCGAGCCCCACATTGGGCTCCCTGCTCAGCGGGGAGCCTGCTTCTTCCTCTCTCTGCCTGCCTCTCTGCCTGCTTGTGATCTCTCTCTCTGTCAAATAAATAAATAAAATCTTTTTAAAAAAAAAACAAAAGAAAAACAAAAAAACTTCATTAAGTAGAAAACAAACTTATACGTAGAAAACCAACAAAGCCAAAACAACAGCAACAACAAAAAAAAATTGGGGCACCTGGGTAACTCAGTCCTTTAGATGTCTGCCTTCAGTTCACGTGATCTCAGGGGCCTGGGATCAAGCCAGCATCAGGTTCCCTGCATATCAGGGAGTCTGTTTCTCCTCTTCTCCGCCCCTCCCCTCTTCTTGTGTGCTCTCTCCCTCTCTCAAATAAATAAATCTTAAAAAAAAAAAGTCAACAAAGCCAAAAGCTAGGTAAATAGAGAAAGCTTCATTGAATATTCAATAATTCAAATAATTGAAAAGCTTAATGAAATGGATAAGTCAAACAAGACTGATCAAGACCAAAAAAAAAAAAAAGTACAAATAACCAAATATCAAGGACAAAGAGAGACTATTACTACAGATCCTACAGACATTTTAAAAAGTACTAAAAAATATAAATACTTTTGTACAGATACATTTAAAAATTTAGATGAAACTTTAAAATCCATGAAAACTTATCAAAACAGACATAAGAAAAAAGATAAAATATAAAGACTTCTGTATCTACTGAAGAAACTGAATCCACAGTTTAATATTTTACCACCAGGAAAACTACAGTGCTAAATCACTTTATCAATGAATTCATCTAAACCATTCAAAGAGGAAATAACACAATCTTCCAGAGAAAAGCAAAAAAGGAAATATTTTCCAGCTCATATTTTTGCTTCCAAAACCAAAAGAGAAGGTTATAAGAAAAGATTTACAGACCAGTTGCTCATAAACACAGATGCAAAAATCCTAAACAAAAGTTTAGCAAATTAAATCCAGTGATAAATAAAATGGAAAGCAAACACCAAGCACGCTTTGCAAGAATGCAAGGTTGTTTTAACATTTTAAATAAATGAATAAACATTATTCATTATTTTAAAAGGAATGAAAGCAAAAAATCTCATGAAACAATCTTCATAATAGATTTAGAAAAAGTGTCTGAGGAAACACCTATTCATGATAAATATCTTCCCAAAGAAGGAGAGAAAGTGGATCTTCTAAATCTGATACCAGGTCTTTAAAACCAAAATGCTACAGCAAACATCATCATACATAATACTGAAATACAGTAAGCTTTCCTGTTGAGCTAGCTAAATAACCATGGGGACATCTATTACCACTACTTCCCTTTAAGCCTGTATGGGGAGTTCTTACCAGCTCAAGAAGAAAAAGAGAAGAAATAAAAGGTATATGGAATGGAGAGGAAAAAATAAAACTGTTACTGCAGATAAAATCATGCATAGACAGGATATCTAAAATAATTTACAAAGAAAGTATTGTAATTAAAAGGTGAATTTAGCAAAGTCACTGGATAAATAGCAATAAACAATTAGAAAACAGTACTACTACAAAAGAATCATAATAAAAAGTATACAGAAAGAAACCTTAAAAAAGACAAAAAAGAACTCTATAGAGAAAAACTATAAAATATTTTTAAGAGCTGTCTAAATGGCCTAAATGAATAAAGAATAATCCATGTTTATAAAATTTAAACCTCAGTTTTTAAGAAATATGAATTCTGCCTAAATTCATCTATAGACTCAATGTAATCCCAAATAAATTCTCCACAGGTCATTTGGTGGAAACTGACTGGCTGATTGTAAAATTTATTTGGAAATGCAACCAAATATACCCAATATGGTTTTTTGTGGGTTTTTTTTTAAGATTGTATTTATTTATTTGACAGACAGAGAGATCACAAGTAGTCAGAGAGGCAGGCAGAGAGAGGAGGAAGCAGGCTCCCTACTGAGCAGAGAGCCCGATGCGGGCGGGCCTCGATCCCAGGACCCTGAGATCATGACCTGAGCTGAAGGCAGAGGCTTTAACCCACTGAGACACCCAGGCGCCCTACCCAATACGGTTTTGAATAAAAAAGAACAAAGCTGAAGAACATATACTCCCAAATACCAAGTCTTATTATAAAGCTTTGAATTCTGGGCCTGTGTCCCTCCACCACCTTGCAATTCCAGCCTTCTCCTCTCCACATCCAGCGGGTATGTATACGGATGTGCACCTGTCCTTTTATATTAATAAATGCACAGCATAAACAGGCAAGGGAATCTGCCCAAGAATAACTGAAACAGCTAAACATAAACTGATTTTGAATTATCCTGTTCTCCACGTGAATGTTCTGGTCCATCGGCATGGGCCCATTCTTCAGATGCCTACTCAAAAGTATCACTACGTATTCTCTTGGTTGCTGTGGATGTTCTGATGAATACTTGCATTCCTTTTGTTTTCATGAAGCTACACCATTGAACGTACCTGCATAGTCAGTCTCTTTCTACTTTCTAAGTAAATCTCCTTTCAGGATGCATGTTTGTGGGCAAGAGAGGGAGTGAGTGTGTGTGCACACACATGCCAGCTCACTATCAACACTAGACAGACAGCGCTGTTCAGTTCAAGAGAAGCCTTCTAGTTTGATGGTATTTCGGGAGGTATTATGACCCAGGGCTAAAGTTTCAGTTCATTTTGAGTTTCCAATATTGACTGTCTTCCTGCAGGAGTTCTTGTAGAATATATTGCAGTGATTTAGAAAGGGGCCCCCTTGGGATGCCTGGGTGGCTCAGTCAGTTAAGCGGCTGCCTTCAGCTCAGGTCATGATCCCAGAGTCCTGGGATCGAGTCCCACATCAGGCTCCTTGCTCGGCAGGGAGCCTGCTTCTCTCTCTGCCTCTGTCTGCCACTCTGCCAGCTTGTGCTCTCTCTCTCTGGCCAATAAATAAATAAATAAATAAATAAATAAATAAATAAATAAATAAATAAATAAATAAAAGGGGCCCCCTCTAGTCATTCTTGGTCTTCTAGCAAAATATTTCTTCAAAACCAGTTTATCTCTCACTTGTTTTTACTGCCACTTAACTCACGCATCCTGTTAAAAGGAGATAGTGCAAAAAAAAAAAAAAGGTGCAAGATGCACAATTATGCTAGGAAAATCTTTGTTCCTGAAGGAAAACACTGCCTCTCTAAATTTATGACTCTACGCAGGCAGAGCTTATGAGGAAAGGATGCTAATGTAAGAACCCACTTTATTGGCCCCCTTTCTTCAGGAAAAAGAAACACAAAGAATGAAGAAGAAAACCTAGAGCATCATTCAGAATCCACCACAGGCCATGCTGGGGACTGTGCGGGGGGAAGATGAAATTCTTCCAGGCTTCCAATAGGTAAGTTCTAGAAGCCATTTTTCATTTGCAGCTATTCATGTGCAAAGAATCACCATCACTTCTCTCTGTGGATAAACATGTCACTTCAAAAACATCTGTTTCGATAGACCAAAGAAATGAGAAGAACTAAAAACGTCTTTGAATGGTGGTAATGAGAAAAAGAAAATGAGCAAACATAAGAGGAAAGTCTGCAGGAAGATTTAGGCAGGTTGAAACCACGCACAGACACGTTTCTCTACAGCTTAAGAGTCAACCCAGCCCCATGGCTCCCTCGTTTTCCTTCCTTGAATTCAGTTCCTTATTCAGTCTGAATTGCATTGTGTTGGTATGATTATTCAGAGAATCTAAAGCTCACTCACCCAGCAAAATCACAGAAATTGTACCATACTAGAAACATAGTATATTTTAATAGATAAATCCAAATTACCTTTTTCACCCACATTTGGTTTTATTTTCTTTTATAACAGAAATAAATAAAATTAACTCATGAATAAAAACCTACAAAGAAAGGCTAACAAGATGCTGAGTTATCCCAGCTCCCTTCCTTAAGATTAATTCCAGAAGAACTGTAGAAATAAAAAAATAAATAAATAAAACACACACAGACAAAAGAAAAAAAAAATCAAAGAAAACTGTAAGAAACTCCCAAGGTGAGTCAAGGGTGCTTTGCGTGAGGACAGTGCAGTGCGTGTCCTTGGGCTAGGACAAGAGGCAGCCCCACCAGGCCCGGGGAGGAAATGATAGGAAAGGAAGTGTTACCTTCTGTAACTGTTTCCTCCCTTCCACTGTCTCTGAATCCACAGTGGCCGCCCCCATACCTCTGGTGACTCACAACTCTAAAGGTCAAGAGATTCAGGAAAGTTCAATCAGGATTGTTTGTCTCAACCTTGTGGCTCCATCAAGTTCTACGTAGGTTCTAAGATGGCCACAGAAGGAAAGAGCGTGTGGAAGGACACAGGTGGGAGGGTTTTATGAGCCAGGCTCGAACTGGAATTCGTCACCATTGCTCAGAAACCAGTCGCATGGCCACACCTTCCCAAGACAGAAGCTGGAGGATGTAGCCTGGCTGTGTGGGGGGTGAGGGAGCTGGTTTGTAGGAGAGCCAGCCAACCTCGGCCACAGCTGGCACACGGAATCCTGTCATCTATACTTGTTTTTCCTTTTAACTCTTTTCTTTCTACTTTGTTGAGAGGATCAAGTGGGATACTGCATATGAAAGTGGTTTAATAACTTTATAATCTTACCAAACTGAGAAACATAATCATGCTGATTAGGAGATGACGTCCCAAACTTTCTGATAACAGTGAGATCTTTCTCAAGGAAAGTATCCTGAGTGAAAAAAGGCAATCCCAAAGGTTACAAACTAGAGGATTCCATCTGTATCGCATTCTTGAAACGACAGGATTGTGAAATGAAGAACAGGTTAGTGGTTGCCAGGAGTGGGAGGGGGCGCAGAGTGGGACAAAGAGGGGAACATAAAAGGGAGCCTGTGGTGAGGGCACTATCCTGGATCCTGAGTGTGGTAAAGATGCACAGACCTACATGTGTAATAAAGTTGCACCGAACTAAACAGATGTACACACACAAGCACAATAAAAATGGGGGATCGAGGAAGATAAGCATATTGTGCTCATGTCAATATCCTGGTTGTACTGTAGTTTTACAAGACGTTTCCACTGGGGGAACTGGGTAAAAAGTACATGGGAAATCTCCCCATATTATTTCTCATAATAATCTGAATCTATCTCAAAAGAAAAGGTTTAATTTAGAAAAAGGGACACAGCCCTCTAGCGCAATGGAAAATTGGTGGTAATAGGCTGGATTTTCATTGTCTTTACCCCAGCTGGTTTTATAGGGGTCTCTCTGCTCACGTGGCCTGTTTGGTATCTACCTCCCAGATCCTTCTGCTTGGTTTCAGCAGAGGAAGGGAGTAATGTTCACGGGTGGGCTGTTAGCTGTCTGATGGCGTTGGAGAGGATCCAACAAGGGCTTAAAACCAGTGGTGCTCAGAGCATGGTAAGAAGCAGGGAAAGACTCAAAGCGATTTCATGCTGGAGATTCTCAGGATCAGCTGAAGAAATGGAGATGCTAGCAGATGGTCAGCACACTAACAAGACGGGGGAAGAAGAACCCCAGTGACTTGCCTAAAGGGTCCCAGGTTCCACCTTTCCTGGCCATGATCCCTGTGAGGTATGAGCTCTGAGGTATGAAGCACCTTCCCTCCTTGCATTTCTGCTCTCCCTCCCCAGTTCATCCTCAGAGGTCTGTTTCATTTTGAGGGTGATTTCACTAAGGCAGGCTGACCAGGAAGGGTCTGTGAAGAAGGAAATTCAGAGCTGGGCATGAAGCTGATGGAGTGAGGGTAAGTAGGCAGGGGTGTGAAAGAACCTGTCACAGCGATTGTGTTGCACTGTACAGTCGTTTCCAATCAAACAGGAAACCAATATGCATATTATTAACATTTGAAGTTTGTTTTCCACATAATTACCATCCAATTTCCTGCCAACCGTAAATCATTCCATAATAGCTTTGGGGTGGGGGGCAGGTAGGGATCTGGACCTACAGCACATTAACATTCATTGTCTGTCTGCTCTAGCACATTCTAATAACTGAATGTTTCAAAACCCACCAGATTCTCCATTCTTCTGATATATTTAAATACAAAAAAAAAAAAAGAAGAAGAAGAAGAAGAAAAGGAAGAGTTGAGACTTCTTATTCAGGCATTAGCATCTCCCTCACCAGCATTACCTCCCTGGCTTTGTACTGGAGGGCTGAGATTTGTTCCACTTTCTCTTCTATAGGAATTGCGTCCCACCCTCTCTGGGGTTAGAAACACAAGCTTGGTATAGCGCAGGTAGCTAAACAAGGTAAATGCTAATACGGGACCCAACTCCCATAACTATTTAGGAACACAGCGCATCCTCTGTTAGCTATTTTCTGTCAGAATTTACAAGGAGAGTTGATTTACAAGGAATTAGCAGCAATCATAGCAAATACTGATGGGTCTATAGGGATACTGCTTACCCTGCAAGTAAACCTTACCTTACCCCAAGTAAATTATTCCTCAGGGTTCATGGTGGTGATTTTTACGGTTTAAAAATACCATCCTGTGCTTTGGATTTTTCCCCTCACAAGCAGTGTGAGTGAGCCTCCGTGGCACCAGGACTTCCTCATGTCACATTTTGAAAACCTTCTAAAACTCAGTACATTCTCTGTAGATTTTTTTAATGACACATCAACTTCTGTGGTGTTATAATATGTTTTATTATTGAATGTGAAAAGAACTTTTTTCAGAAGAGCTTTGTTGAGCTTCTGACTCTGGCTCAGGACTAGAAAGAGGAAGAAACAGTCCCATTCAATGATTCTCTGTCAAAGGAAACAGAGACACCGAGGGAATCACAAAATGTTCAACACTCCATCCTGACTTTGGAAGAGTACGTGAGATCTGTCAAGTCTCGAGGAAGTGGTGGTGTAGTCACACCTACGCTATCGAGGGTTTCTGGAGAGGAGTCATCTTTTCTCTCGAGGGACTGCAAACCCACACAACTGGGGGTTGGGGATGTCCCTGGCTTGGTAGAGCAGCTGAGGGGACACCTGCTCCATCCACAGGACCGAAGGCCAGCCAGACCTGATGATAGGGCTTGGTCCCAGTGCTAGTGTGAACTGAGAACAACCAAGTGTCTCTGCTTCAGTTGGGGAGAGTCACACACATGGCTCTTTGAAATGGAGAGTCACACATATGGCTCAGGGAACAGCCACTTGTGTGTGTGCTATGGCTTTGGGCTATTTACTATCGCTTGCTGTGGACCAGGTGTGGATTCCTGCTTCCCCTTTTCTCCCAGCCCTTGCATTCTTATGTTTCCCTCCAGGAAGATGCCATCAGATCAGAACTGAAAAGTGAAAACCTATGGCCCAAGTGACCTATTGCTTTAGGCTTTCCTCCCCTAATAACCTCATTCCCCCTCGTGTGCCTGGATTCACTGGTATATAACAAAAAAGACGATGTTGTGTTTTAATCTTCCCCCTTCCCAACCCTATCAACTGCTGCCAACAGCCATTCCCACCACGACAGATCCCCAGGAAGTGGTGGAAAGAAAAGCCTAGGACATGGGTCATGTGCTCAGCCAAAATCCTGAGGTGGGAGGCCACTGGACGGGTCAGGGGGACACTGATAGCTGAGTAAGTTAGCCTTTTGTGGACTCAGCAAGGGAATGACCCCCTGTGGTGACTCCCAGGCCATTCTCACGCCAGCCCGGCACAGTGACATCACAGTACAAGCAGCTGCTGGATGATAGTTAGAGTGAGCCCACAGTTCAGATGACTCAAGTCGCCCTTGGCTCCTGGGTGGGAGAAGGGAGGTGTGAGAGGTCCCCGGTGCCCTGCAGAAGGACACAAGACAGCTGACAGAGCTGACTGGTGGGACTACCAAGAGTGCTTCCATGGGTGAGGGCTACAGGAACCAAGTGGAAGTTACAGCCAGGCCTCAACAGCGTCCCAGCGTCCCAGGAATGGAGCAGGGCTGAGATGCTGGGGAGAAATACAGACCTTAGCTAGAGACGCCACTAAGGCATGCAGTGACCAAGTGGACAAGAGGGAGAAGAGGAGCCAGAGAACAAGGCAAGAACATAAGACCCCATGCTGTCCTGGAGAGAGACAGGGAAAGAAATACGGAAATCTGAAAGTCTAAGTATTTAAATATTTTTAAACAGGAGTTACCTAAAAGGACCATCTAAATTATTAGATTGGGTAGAGTTTCATAAATTGTATTATTGGTTCTCTCTTTCCACCTTCACCAAACTCTCTTCACCAAACATACACACAGGAATACCCCATTACAGACCCAGACCCTGCAGAGCAGAAAGCTTATTAAGAAGATCAGATCACAGGAGTACAGGAAGTACAGAAGCCACAGTTTCTCTGCACGTCTTGAGGATGCTGGGAGGAGATGACCGCCCTCCTACGCTCACTGTGCTGAACAACTCCTCGGAGGCAGGCGGGGCACATGAGAAACAGGTGCAGCACCATGCCTGCTCCCAAGGTACTCACACCTGGCCTGGGAGCTCAATGCAAAGCCACCATAATCTTCTTTGGCAAATCCTGGGCCAGAACGGTAGGCAAATATTGTTGGAGCACACACAAGAGGGAAATTACTTCTAGTAGAGGTCAGACAATGCTCCACAGGTGTAGACATGCAAGCGAGATTCGACAGCTCGATGTAACAAGTATTTCATGTGTCCTTACATGCACCTGCAGCTGTGCTGGGCCCATGCATCTTGAGGGTACAGTCTGGTAGGGGAGGGAGGCACGTAGAGAGAAATTCTACAGAATACACTAAGTCTTAAAATAGACTGCTCTGGGCATTAAGGAAAAATTATAAGGTTTGAACTTGTTAACTTCAATTTCCAAAGAACACCAAAAAACCCAAAGTTGAAAGCAATCAGTGACAAAGTTCATGGGATCCCCCATATGCTTAGGAGAAAAGAGCACTTTAAAATAGATCTTCCGAGAAGAGGTCAGGGGAAGAGAAGGGGAGGGGAATATGAGATAATTTCCAAGTGATTTCCTGAATTTCTTCCCTTCAGATTTGGGAATATAATGCCTTTGGTCCCACTTGAAAAGCCAGTAACCATGAGTCCGGTATACTATTTCTGTCTCCCTAGGCCATAAACAGTGCACTGCCAGCCAACAGCCCTGCTCCCTTTCCAGAGAAGCCTGAAGAACAATAAACATAAACTGAGAGGAAGGAAGGAGGCGGGCAAGTGGTGCCCACTTAAGATGACGTCCTATGGGCAGCAGAGGACATGTTCTCAAACAGATGAAGGCACGGGGGAGAAAACGTTAGAGAGACTTTTTCCGAAAGTTTCTTCTACTCCAAAATGTGGTCTGTAAGAGGGGAGGGGATCCCAAAAGGACAGAACGAGTTAAATAGGGCACTTCTTGTTATTTTCATTTTTCTATTCTACCTGAATCTCACGAGTAGAGAGGGCAGATGTGGAGAGTGACTCTCTGGTTTCAACCAGGTTATGATCTATGTAGCCCTGGGGCAAAGCTATGGGGTCATTTCACAGGGATGAATGTGAAGGCAGAAAGGTGTTAAATACCTATTAGGGACTCCCTCCAAAGGGCTGCTTGGGTGCCCAAGACAAGCCGAGATGTCCATATGCTAGATGAGCGGGTCTCTGGGCACCAGTGCTGCGGCTTCTGCAGAGAGCTGGGAGATGTCTGCTCCCAGACCACAGTGCGGAGGGGGAGCAGGACCCGCACAGAGAATGGACAAAAGTGGGGGAGGCTAGGGAAGATGGATCACCCAACTACTTGATTTTATTACCAGAGTGGTTCCTTATTCTTAAGAGACTTCTTACTGGCTCTTGTGATCCACGCGGTAAGGACTTATTCCTACTGTTGTCTAAGAATGAGAGCAGCTAACTAGACTTTGTTGAACATACTGTCCAGAACATTCTCCTTCACATTTCTGTGATCTATTTGCCTCCATGGCATCGAGTCAACAGGCAGTGATAATAAGATAAGCAGGGAAGAAAGAGTTTTGAAGAAATAATAGCAATAGTGGATATTATATTATATATAATATTACTATTGTAGGGATAGTAAGGTTGGTCACTGTATTGACATTGTTCTAAAATTGATTCTAGTGCAACGATTCCCAAAGCCGACACTGAATTCGAATTCCTGGGAGCTTTGAAAAATATAGAAACCCAGGCCAGATTTTAGACCAAAGTATGAAATGACAAAATCATGCTGATAATTCTGACCTTGCAGGGTGGTGGTAACACTTTCAGACAAATAATCTGAATAATTAAATGGCCTTATGTGGTTTGAATCATCTTGACCAGCGCTTTCTAAACGGTATTCCATAGAACACTTGGCCCAGGGGAAGTTACCAGGCATTGCTCACAAAAAGCCTTCTTGGATGGAAATGTGAAAATCCAGGTCAAAGAAAGTTAAGCACACTCTGGTGTTTGTCTTCTCAGATCTTTTTCCGTGGACGTAACACTCACTCAGACTTTCTGAGGTAAGGCGACTATGTAAGTATTTCCCCCCAGATCTGACAAAAACGATTTGTGTTTTCCTTTGAAACCCCTCAGGGCTCGAACATTCTATTGTATGGATTTGGGGAGCACTGCTCTGCCAAGGGATCCGGCAAACTTGGGATGAAATAACAATTATACAAGACAGTTTCCCTCCTCTTCACTCACTTAAAATTTTCTACCATGTAGTGAGAGAAAAAGATAAGAAGCAAAAAAGATGCAAGACTATGCATTCATGGAAACAAAGCAGTAAACCAAAACAGGGGACTCTCCCTGAAACCAGTTTTCTATTTTAAGAACATTTCATCCACTCTTTTCTGGTATTGTGACATTATCATGTAATTAACCAAAGATTTCATAAGTTAAATATGAAAGGTAGTCTCAGATATTTTGATGTAGTTCATTTTTACTTCTGCAATGATGGAAGAATAATTTTTAAAAGTCTTTCCCTTTGTCCCTTACGACTTTTCTCTAGTATTTTTCCTTTTTCTCTCTGGGCACTCCCAACAACCAGCTAACATAATTTACAAGGACAAATGGGCATATCATTATGACTACCAGTTCTCACATTTGGAATACTGTCCCTGAATTAAACACAGAACCACCATATCCTATTTATTCTCCCTCATTCACACACTTTTGGCTAGAAGAATTTCTAGCCAAAACTACAAATAACCTGACATGCATTAATATTTTACTCCTTTCTTTTCCAGTAGTCAGACTGGAAAAGTCTTTATTTTCTTTAAAAAATATCAGAGAAGATTCCAAATGAATAGTATTTCATAAATGATAAACACACTTGTCATTAATGGTGTGTTTATATATATACAGCACTCCTTGTATAGTACCCCACTAGATTTTCTTAAAGTTTTATTTCAGAAGGAATACCTGGTCATTACATAAAATCTATAAAATACCTATTATAAAATAAGAGAAAATAAAATTCATATCAAATTGTTCTACCTAGAGATAATTATTAATATTTTATCATATATCCATAGACTTTTTAAGTGATGATTTTTTTGGCCTTCTCTACACAAATTATTTGGTAGAATGCTTTTATACCTAATAGGCTATAAATCTCTTCCCATGTTATAAATGTTTTTCTCCAATATAATTTTAACAATAACAAAATTTCTCATGAAATGTATACCATGATTTATGTAATCATTCTATTAATGGAAGACATTCAGATTGTTTCTAATTTTTGGTATTACGAAATATATTTAAATGAAATTTTTATGGCTGTATTTTTTGTGCACTTTTTATTAGGATAAAATTTAGAAGTCCAATATCAGGATTAAAGGAAAAGAATATTTCTAAACTCTTTGATGCTCATCTCCAAACTCTTCCCTAAAAAATGTATAGCAATCCTCTCTTTCACCAGCAGAACAGGAGCATGCTCACTTCTCCAGACCTTCACAAATACCTGGGAAGACTGCTTGAAAGGCAATGGAAATACATTTGCATAGATATATATCTTGTCTCATTTTTTTTATTCCCTGGATTTTCAACGGAAATTTTAGAAAGGGGGGAAATAAAGGGCTTGATATAAGATTATTATCTTTAACTGGAATGGCTCCCCTCCATCCCAATTAGATTTTAACTGAAGGAAGTTATTTATGTTTCTAATATAAAATAGTAAAGAAGTCATGCTTGATCCTCCCTGCTTCTCTGCCTAGCAACTCAGAAGCTTTCCATCATTCATGCAGTCTAGCCTCTTGCCAGATTGCCCTTAGCATAGCAATGCTCATGGCTCCTGTCTTTACCAGGAGCACAGATGTCCCATTTACACCAATCAGTCCTGACTGTAGATAATAAAGCATCAAGAAGTGGCAACCAATATTGCAAGTCTCAGAAGATCCCTAAATGCCCAGTTATTAACAGAAATATTTTTAAAAATTACAGATTTTATGTCTTGTGTGAGAAAGGTGTTGGGACCTAGAGAAAGAAAAAGAGGCTGAAAGCAGAAAGAGAGGAAAGAAAGGAGGCAGGCAAAGAAAGATGCAGGAGAGGAATGAGTGATGAAAAAATACGTAAACCCTTAGAAATGAGCATTCCTGTATTTCCCTCCACAAGCAACAGGAAGCAGGTTAATCTATTACCTATTTCATTTTGCCCAAAGGCTTCCATTAGACTAAACTTGACTCTTGAATGTGCACATTACTGTCCAGGTCTCAGGCAGTGATTCTCAAGCGGGGGCGATTTTGTTGCCCACAGGGGAGTTAGCAACATCTGGCGACATTCTGCTTAAAACAAGAGTGTTACTAGCATCTAGTGTACTAGTGGCCAGGGATACTGCTAACCGTGTAATACACAGGACAGCCCAGCACAACAGAGGGTTATTTGACTTAAAATGTGAGCAAGAAACCTTGCTCCAAAGAAAACGAAAGTTTAGTTATTTACACTTAGAGATCTTATTGGAGAAAAGCAATGCCACTGGCAATCTGTCCCCTCAATTTAAAAAAAAAATGCAATATAAAATAAGCTAAAGAACAAAAAATCACTAGCAGACCATAGATACTTTCTACTTAATTAACTGATTTTCTTGTTTATTTTATTTTTAAAGCTTTATTGATGTATGACTGATTTACAGAGAACAACACATATTTAATGTGAATAATTGATGAGTTTGGGCAAATGCAAACACCTGTGATACTATTACCACATCATGGTGACAGATTCAACTAATGATGTACTATATGGTGACTAACATAATGTAATAATATAACATAACATAATAAAATATATATGTATTACATATTGATATATATAACATAATAAAAATATATATTTAGAAATGGGTAAGTATACATAGTTACCAGTTACCTTATAGAATCCACATAATAAGAGATCTTTCTTAGTCTTCCCAAATGACATGCTGAAAATACCAAAAAGTATGTCTTAATTCTAAAATCAAAGTGTTCTCTTGTGTTTCCTGTTACATATTGGGATATTTCATATTTCATTTGAACAAATAAAGCTTATGGACTACTGGGTAATAAGGCCAAAGTTATACCACTAACCTTAAGGAAATAACCATTAGCAAGGAACTAAGGCACTAATAAGGAACTGTACTTTTTGTGAAATAATTTCATATCTAATGGAGATATTTAAAATTTTTAAGAAAAAATAACTTTTTGATAGGAAAATAAAGCTTCTGCAAATATTGGCATCTGGATTCTACAAAGAAACTTTTAAAATACTAAAATAAATCTTTCCATAGAGCACAGAAAATATCTGAAGATATGTATGATGACTGAAACTTCTAACAAATTGTATTTTCTTTTCTATAGGTACCGCATGTATCCTATTTTTACAAATATGCCATAAAATACAAGGAAAAATTTTTTAATCTTATATACACCACTGATAAATTAATTCACTCAGTAAGGAATTCTAATGAACGAACTTTTTATACATCAGTAGTCCAGTCAGTTGTAAACGGCACTCAAATACCACAAAGTCAGACCCTTAGCTCAATTATTGCATTTATATTCATTGTAAAACCTGTCAATCTTTGAGTCCTAGATACTCTAGTCAGTCTATACAGTATGTTATGATAGTTAAGAATTTAAATATCAGGATAGTCCATTCCTTTGCCAAAGCTTTCCAAATGAGAGCACGTAATGGGAAGACTATTTCCTTAGGGGAGGTTTCTCCAAAAATAGCAGCCCGAGTCAAACAGGAAAACAATTGGTCAAACTCATCTATTATTACAATCTAATCACGTTTTTACAGCTGCCCATGGGACATCTAGGAAATTACATTTACAACTTTGATCAAAGGGCCAGAATTAAAGCTTATGTAATAATCAGTTCTTCTTTGGTTATCTCTATAATTTAGAAAAATAAGATTAAGAGAAGACAGCAAGTGGTCATTTCCCCCTTAAACTTATTCTGACCCTCAATCTTGGTTTCCCTGTTTATACTTACACACATAAGTAGAGCAATGAACTTATACTCAAAAGAAAATTCAGACAGTGAGAATGTTCTGAATTTCCTGGCCACCTTCTCAGTGCACAGGAGCATAGAGGGCTCCATGTGTAGTCTTTTGGGGAATGATTGTCATTCCAACTCCCCACCAACCCAGGACAAAGCAGAATTCAGCAGGAGCAAGCAATAGTAAACAAACCATTTCATTTCTTTCTTCTTTTATTTTTTAAATGTATTATTTGTTTCAGGGTACAGCTCTGTGATTCATCAGTCTTACACAATTCATAGCGCTCACATTAGCACATACCCTCCCCAATGTCCATCATCCAGCCACCCCAGCCCTCCCATTCTTTGATAAGCACCAAAGAGAAGCACAGAACGTAATGAAAAAGCAGAGAAACAACTTTAAACTTTAATGAACTAATAATTCTAAGGAAACCTTTAGCATTTCTCATTAGGGGTAACAATGAATCTGGATTTGGAGACAATATGAAATTTGCAAGCAAAGTCACTGAAGGTGAAAAAAATCTATATACAATTATATAAATTACTCTTAAATGTAAAGGTCTTAAATTTAGGGTCCTATGACAACTGCTAATTTTTTAGATTTTTTAGATTCTCCGAAATGAAGATATCACATCTCCTCTCACTTAAAAATATCTAAATCCAGTGTGTCCAGACACATAACTATGAAGGAATCAGGTTCTTTTTTTTTTTTTTTTAAGATTTTATTTATTTATTTCACAGAGGGAGAGAGATCACAAGGAGGCAGAGACGCAGGCAGAGAGAGAGAGCGGGAAGCAGGCTCCCTGCT